>PVIA01005547.1:0-113223 GCA_004024845.1 Tonatia bakeri
CTTTTTATGTTATCCTAATTCTGACGAGGTCATTATCGCACAAAAGACCACCTAGTAAAGGCCCTTTCTACCTACAGTCTCGTATTGCCTTTGCTGCAGTCTTGCTGTGTGACCTCGGACAATATTCTTCACCTCTTTGTTCCTACATTATGAGAAGTTTGCACAAAATCTTCTCTCAGACTTCTTCTGGCTGTAACATTTCATTATTCTGTAGAAGTCTTTTTGCAAATCCTTACCTACGGTGCTTCAAAATACAGAGCACAATCAGTTCTGCATATTGTGTTACTGCTGCTCACTCTCCCTTGGGTCCTTCTCATAGGACGAATTTGAAACTTGTCAGTTTACCAAGGTGCTTATTCCATACAGTAAGCCTATAAGCTCAACTATAAAATCAAAATGCTAGTATTCAAAACAAAAAGAATCACTTTCACTTAACATTTTCACAGAAAATTTTTAGTTATTAAGATGTAGCTATATGATTAAATTTTACATAACTGCTGTAATGTAAAATATACTTGAGATCTTTAAAACACCTATGCTAAGGAGAAAATAGTTTTAAAAAGGGGATTTAATATGAAAAATAGGTATATGGGCAGGGAGGAAAAAAGGAAGCAGTAAATGAAGGAAAAAAGGTGGTTTTTTACCATTAGATAACATGGGAACATACTTTTAAAAAACTAAATCACTAAAGTTCTGTTTGAAATGCTATCATTTGTGTTTGAAAAATAAACTATGGGAAGTCAAGTTTTATAATTTTTCATGTCATACATAATATCTGCTAAATCCACCAGACAATAAGTAAAGATCAAACCATCTGTATTGCATACACACATTTGTGCTTCTCTGCGCTCTCCCCAACCTTCCGGTAGACTGCAGAAGTCAGAAACAGCCGACTTAGCTGCCAGCCACATCCCTGACTCTCCCTGCCTCCGTTAGCTGCTGCGCCACGGGCTGGTCTGCTCTTGTTAAGGAGCCTGAGACCCGTCCTGCTCTCCAGACCACGCCTGATGCTGCACTGAGCAATAGGTTACTTCCTTCCTTTCCTTCAATAGATGAAATTTTGCTTTCACATTAGATTAACCACCTTCAGCGTACCCTCTCTCAGGCCTTCTATTGTGATTCTTATTATGAAAAAATTAAAAGTTGCTTTCAGAGACAATGGCCACTTTAGTGTATGATGACTCAAAACTGTGATCTCTCTAAGAATTAGGGGATGTAAAAGGTTGTCTAGAACATGCACAAACCAAGGACTCCACGAGGGCAGTTACTAGTTCACAGGTGTCTAGATGTATCCAGGTTGGCTACACAGAAATACATTAGCTGGATGTGTTCAAATGTCTTATCTCTTCAATAACCACCACCCGTGCCTTCCACGCCCACAACAATTGCTATACCGACTGATGTAGAACTCCCAGCAATTTGAAGGGGCTCAAACTTTTCCATCTTTGTACAAATTCTTGCAGGCTCCTAGGTCTACTGAGTATCCCCTTAAAGCCTTGCTATTCCTCCATGCTCTCATGTGTAAAGCTTACTAAACCGTTTTATTGCCTACATCAGTATGTGGCCTAGTTTGAGCATTTGAAGTATAGCTGAAGATTTGAGTCACAACACATCCCTACCAACAGGAAAGGGCGAGTTAATTAAAAGCTTAACTAATTCTCCTCACCGGACTTCCACACGTCTTTCCTTGTGGCCTGGCTCCTGGCCAAGTCCTGCAGGCAGTGGCTGCCAAAGCCAGCTCCCCAGCTGCTGGGCAATGAGGGGCCCGGGCCATCATGCATGGCCAGATTATTAGACATTAAAACAAATAAGAAATAGAGTGTAAGTGGATAACAGGCTTATGGACACACTATCATTTTCTTAACTTTGTTAACACTGTGAGCTTCTCATCTTGCTAAAGGACCCCGGTTCACACCCACAACTGTTAAAGCACAGACTGGTCGTTTCTCTCCCAAAGACAACATCTTCCCAAGTATTAAACTGACACATTTTGCAAATAATAAAAATAAAACATTTTTAAGTAGTAGCCCAGAAAATCCAATCATCTGGCTCCACAAAAAGCGTAAAAGAGAAACTTTGCCCAGTTTGCAACCTAAATTTTTAATGTTATTGATTCTAAAAATAAAACCGTGCCATCTTTGTAGAATAAGGAAAGGAAACCAAAAGAAAGTATCCTTTCTCAGTAAAGGGATAATGAATGGAGTATTGTTTTCATTGAGCTAAGAATATGTAAAATAATTGTGCATAAACTTAAAATTCTTACAGCAAATGTATGAAAAAGTTATGTTAATTGAAAGGGCAAATGCATGCCAAGGTCAGTGGCCAAACAGAATATTTCCTTGAACATCGCTCTAGCTGTCTCATTTCTCCACTTGACTTTAACAAATAATTATAGTTCATGTAAGTCAAAACAGGCTCTGAGGAAAAGAAATTCTTCATCCTGCCAGCTCTGGGTGCGTGTTGCGGGGCTGGAGAGCAGAGAGGGGCAGTCTGAACCAACCCCTGGCGAGACAGCGGCTGGCGCTCCAACTTCTCTGGTGCCACGAAACTCTGCGCTCCACTTCACAGCCCTCGCCACTAAGTCGCTGCTTTGTCTGGCTGTTTGTCTCCACGAAAATGCGTGAACTTTTTGAGGGTAAGACAGGTCTTTTGTTCTAGAGCATCTTTCAAGATACCTGCAACTCAATGAAAGTTTGTTAAATTCATGATTTAAATGTTCAGTTTGCTAATTAATAGAGCAATTCCAGGAACCTTGGTAGGGGAAAGAACGCATCACATATGGGGAAAACAGGTCTCGTCTCCCATTGAATTATGAATACAGCAGCGAATGTCCCTGCATCCCAGTGACTTCCAGGACACACCTGCAATCTTAGATTCATACATAATAGCCAAAAATTTGTCTAACAAAAACTGGAGAAAAATACTTTGTGCATTTCATTGCTGTGGATCCTTTTATAGTGTTATATTTTGAATTACCTTCATTTCCTACATGCTGAACTCTTTCCTACCCAAAATAAAAAAAAAAAAATTGGTTTCTAGTCCCAGGTTATCAACCTGCTGATCCTGACATTTGGCTTCTTTCTGATCCCTGGTTCTGTTAGCAGCCTGTGTGCCTGCCTAACCAGTTCTGTTTGGCTGTGTTTTAAATCTAAGCATTACAATGCTACAGACACTACTAATATCTTAGCGTTACACCCCCAAAGCTGAAGCAGCATCTATTTCACATTCCCTTAGATATATTATAACCACAGAGGGTAGCCTAGAATGTGACTTATTTTACCTTCAATTTCCTCAAGAAATGTAAGATGAAGTTATATCTGAAATACTAGGAAAAAACTACAATTTTATGTGATTAATACAGAAACCTGACCATTGAAACTAGAAATGACATTCTCAACGTACCAAGTTACCTCTTCTAGTCTATTCAGCTTCAAATAATTTATACAGCAATGTTATTAACAAATAATTCTCTGAGGTGATATATAATGATTATTTTCTGAATTTTGCAAAGTAATTGAAAGAAACAAGATAGTTTTCTCAAGTTCTCAAAAGACAGGAAATGTAACATTAGCACGCCAAACCCCCGTGTTGTCATGACTACTACTTACCTCCTCCAAACAGGACGTGAAGTTACTATCAATGTAAAAAAAAAGAGTGAATGTTTTGTGAGTACCTGAAATGTGCTAAACACTGTGCTAGCAACTCAGATAATAATTAAAGCATTTAGAAATGTAATATTCACCTTATTTTACAGATGAGAATAATAAGACACAGACAGATTTGTTTTCCAAGGTCATATAGCTAGGAATATTACAACCCTAATTTGTTCAGAACTTGAACCCAGGTCTATCCAACTCCAAAGGTAATACATGCCACACTGAAACTAGAAAGCACATAATCCAATAAATAAACAAAAAACTAAGTTATACAAGGATGGAAAACAAGAAGATAAATATTCCCAAAATATGTATATAGAAAAAATTTATGACATTTTAGCCCAAATCTTAAATCCTCACTATCTGCTAAGGCAAAGTGAGAAATCACAAGGGTAGCAGCCCTTATTTATCTAAAGCAAAGAAGATTATCAGTTTACTAAGAGGGAGAAATAGCTTATAAGTTATAAGGGAGATTTCTTATGTAGGTCAGAAAATGAACTTCATACAATAGAAACTATTCTCTCCAGCAATTATTTAAAGGTTTCAGAGATGCCACTCACAGAGCTATTTCTTGTATAGACCCACTTCTATAGCCGTGGTCAGGCAAACCAAAATCGCACAATGATGATGATGGTGATGATGATAAGGCAATGACATCATACAAAGTAACTTTCTCAAATCATTCAATCTGAGTCTTCTCCTGTCATCCTATGTCATTAGCAAAACATCTTTCTGATAACAAGAAAGGGCCTGCTACCTCTACTGGAACTACTTACCGGTCATTCTTTATGTCTTTACCCTGTCGATCCATCAGTCAGTCAACAAATATTTATTGAGTGCCCACCATGCACCAAGTACTGTGCTGAATACATGTGAGCGCAATCGATGTGGTCTAATGAAGTCTACTCTCTGGTGGAGGAAACAAATCCCCTAGTCACACAAATATTTATATTCTAGTTCCAGTGAGTGTTACGAAGGCATTGCAAGTACAGGGACAGCCAGTCACAGGGCCAAGGCCCAGCCTACAGTCGAGGCAGAACAGGCTAAGAAATGCATCCCTGGAAAAGGAGCATATGAGCTGAGATCCAGCTTGGTTTTGTGAAGCACATAATTAGCCATTGACATTTGTCAATTAGACATGTGCACAGCACCACGTTGGAGCCTGTGAAGTGTCTCAAGAAGCCTAAGATATAGGATCATTTTTGAAGAAGTTTAAATGCAATTAGACAGAAAAGACGTGCACGTGAGAGGTTAACAGTACCAGAAAGTATTCGAGAAGGAACAAGTCAGTGGCACAGGTAATTGATGTGGGTGAACGGACAAACTGTGGAACGACGGGTGTGACCCAGAAAGAGTTCTCGGAAAAGGTGCATGACGAAAGCCCAACCACAGTGGTTTTCAAATGCTCTTGACTGAAACACACAATGTGAGATACATTTTGCTCTGTGGCCCAATATAAACATATAGATACGGACAAAGGTAAAACAAAAGTTTCATGAAACAAAGCTTGTTTTCACATGTGATCTACAGTAATTGTTTTTTTTTTCCTTCCATTCATTGTTTTAAAATGTCTTTTTATGTTAGTCAAGGCCCACTAAATTAAGTTTATTACCCACAAATGAATCACAAGCTAACATGTGAAGTTTCTGTGACGAAGGGTTTGTGCACACAGTAAAGGCTCTTTGCAAAGATAACTAGAAAGCAGAAAGAACTTCTCCCCTCCTGCAAAGGCAGTCCCAGCCCACGTGACCTTTGCCTCCTCATTTCTAGTCACATGCTACCTTAGCGGGAGGGAGTCACACCCAGAATGTGGCTGCGGCACGCACATACTTACATTCGAGCCTTCTCCAAGGCATTGTCCCTGCCCCTGTCTTCTACCACCACCAGCGGCAGGCGCATCTGCACCAGTGCGAGTGAAGACCTCTATCAAAAGTATGACTAGACCAAATTCCAGACCAGACATACATGTCAGGGCCTGAGGCTACACGTAAACGGAAGGTTTACCCATTTATCCAGTATATTTCTTCATAATCACAAGTTTTAGGCCCAATTCTGTTTTCCGAAGTCAGTCCCTTTACACATTGATCAGACTTCAGTTACTGGAGACAGAAAAGCATGTAGCATGCAGAGTAGATACTTTCCCTAAATTCTACAGTGATCCCTCATCAATACTCAACGATGTTAATAAAGGTTGCATCCAGGAAACAGATCTCTCTCTTTTGCCATGCCCGCCTGCAATACTTATTTTCATGATGTATAGAGGTAATGAAAGCCAAAAATAAAAAAAAAGAACACCCTGGCTATAGATTTGACCTAAGACTCTAAGAGGAATAGTTCCCGTCATTACTAGCTTCATATTCGATAGACATTCCCAAGGTTTTTTTTTTCCTTTCTTTTTTAAGGAAAATATGGCTGTTTAAAAACGAAATGTTAGCTCAAACAAAATAATGATCAGTTTGAATCAGGCATGGAATGGATTAAGAAATGCATCCAGTGCATTCTATTGATACGAATAATAAAAATATATTTATTGATTACATATTAGCAATGAAAACCAACACTAATAAACATGTATTTCTCATTTTGCCCTACTCATTTACAAGGCCCCTTTAAATCCCCCAACGGCAGGCATAACTAATGTTAATAATCCAGGAAGTAACAGAAGAATTCCTCAGTGACATATATGTCCCTGTGTTTCACAAGCACCTGCTAACCCCCCCAGTACCGACATCACAGGGGAGATTAGAGCTGCCTCCCAGCCTTGCCTGGCCCACTTTGGGGTTTTTTTGTTTGTTTGATGTGTACTGATCTGAAGATCACTGATGCTAAAGAAAAAAAAGAAAAGAAAAAAAAAGAAGCTTTTGATGCTCTGAGGCTAAAATAGAAAGGTGAAGCATGGTCATTTCTGTCTAGTCTTAACCACATCCACTCCCTGTGGTAGCCGTATTTCTAGAATTGACATTTTCCTTAAAAAAAAAAGGAAACATCAAACCCGAAAAAGTCCCAAGTTTAGGACAGTAGCCGCTCTAAGGACAAACAAGAGGGGCTTTCAGATCATGAAAGTGATCTATGGAGTGTTAGAGACTCAGGGACCTGTGGTGAGATTTGAATCAGGTGTGATGGCATTCTCTAATGTCAAAGCTAGTGCTTAATTTAAGTACAACAGCATTTACATTTTTAAACTTCCAAACAGCAAGCTGAGACCAGGCTACTCTGACTGTTAAAATGGTTGTGAAGGAAATAAGGCTCATTTATCAATTATTATATTTGCTCTGGTGTGCTGATAGTTGATAGGTCGGTGCTGGAAAGAAGAAATGATACTGTTATATCTTTTTTTGTCAAAAGGCACCGTGAGTTGCTTTCTTGGGTCTACCTGGCGTACCTTGTAAAAAATGCAAGCTGAAAAGCTGGATGGATTCCTGGGGTGGCCTCGGATTGGAGGTCAAATGAAATCCAATGGTGCACTCTCAGCGTCTGGTTCACGGGAGGCAGAGGGCACTGGGGACTCCCGGGGACTCGGGCCCCGCTGCCTTGGGCTTCTCGGCTTTTAATACGAGGCCGTGAAGCCAGCGGAGGTGCCAAGGGCGGGCCGGGCTTCCTCAGCCGACGTGCGCCTTGAAGGCACCTCGGGTTGAGGGTGGTGCGGGGTGGTCTCTTTACTCTGGTTTAGGGGCGGGGGAAGGGCGACAAAAGCCTGAAGGCCCCTGGGAGGTGGGGAGGAAGAAGCGGCACTGGGGGCGGGGACAGCAGTGCCCTGAGAGGCCGGGGACCTGGGAGGGGCCCGGAGGGGACCCATTGCCCGCCTGGTGACTGACTGGGGGTGGGGGCGAGCCTGTGGCTCCTGAGATTGCAGCCGCGCTGCGACTCCCAAATGCAATTTTGACCTGTGTGTCCAGGGCCTGCGGCCTAAGGCCACACAGCCGGGAGGGAAGAGGCGGAAAGAGAAAAAGGGAATGGAGTGGGGGAGGGGATCGGAGCGAAGAAGCGGTGTCATTTCCACCAACTGGGCTCTTTCCTGACCCAGCCGCTCATCTGTCACCGCTGTCTCATTCCTGTTATTTACATCTGTCTTTAGCATTCTAATTACTCGCTTTATTACTTTAGCCTGGAGGAATCCTGTAAAAAACAACGGAGATGAAGATCCTACCACACAATAAAACTGCCCAAAATCCCCACTGCACATTATACAGAGCACTTGAGAATATTTGTGCTGTTATATGACCTCAATATGTCCTTAGATTGATCTTATTATATCTTTCTTTCCCCCTTCTCTTTCTCCGTCTGCGTAATGAACTCTTTAAGGTGTGGAGTGCAAGAATAAACTGTCCAGAGAATGATGAAAATAAGATTGTCCTTTGAGCTGGAGGTAAAGCAGGGGTTTAGAATTGACTTTGAGTATTTGTACCCCCCACACACACACCAGTTCCTGAACTCTTGGTTTTATTTTTTATTTTACTTCAATCTGATAAAGTAGAGCCATCTGCACAGACAAGCTTCTAAGGCTGAAAGAATCTTAGAAATTTAGAGGAGAGAATAAAATGCCTAATGTCTTTAATTATCTTGCATTAATCTCTGAGTCCCCAGAAGGCCTCCAGAGGGGAAGTGCATTTACAGTAGAGATAGAAATGGGGTTCAAAATTCATGGTGGTTTCAATGTTTTTCTTAGAATGTAAGATTTAGAAGTGCAGGGGGTGTGCACAAAAATCTTCCCGAAACCTCAATAGCAGCACTCACAGACACGCTCAGGACTCAGATCAAAAAGAGGCTGATACAACCTACAAGAAAGTCCAGCTTTCTAACTGTTATTTATTCCTGCCAGTGGAATTATTGTTGCACTCAGTTGCAATTTTCTGGCTGTGCTAATGGTTTCCTTTATTATGTTACACTAACATAATCTCCTCCAGAAAGAAAATGACAAAATATATGGATTTTTAGATAAATAACTGAGGTAATTTATTGGCCTTTATGCTCTTCTGATGGGGTGGTTGATAGATAATGTAATAATATGTACATAATTAAGCGGGTTTACTGTACCTCAGTCAAAATCTGGTCAAGGGCAGGATCCCTGTCTTTAGGCCTGAGGTTTTCTCAATGGATATTTACCTTTTCCACCCTGTGGAATAAAGGGCATACCTCGGAAAGTAAATAGCTAGGTGCTAAGTAAGGGATGGGGGTGCAAACAAAAATTAAAGTAAAGAAAACAGGTAGATTCTCTCATAAAGATCCTTAGATTAGGGCTCCCTTATCTATACTCCCCATCCCTTCTCATGAGGTCCAGGGAGTCACAGTAAATACAACTTGACAAGAAAAAAAAAAAAGGAAACATTGAAGATAAACCCAGGCCTTCCCAGAGAAATGAATGACTTCCGCCCAGGCCAGGGAGTGGGCCTTCACAAACACCTTGGCAGGACCCAAGCAGACCTGCTGTCAAGGAAGCTCCAAGGCTTCTGGGACATCGGTCATAGCAAACTTAGTCACCAAATGCCCCCTTGCCCTGTCTTCTGGAGGTTGCCCATTCAAGGCATGGTGTACTTGCTCTTCCAAACTCATCTAAATTACATCAATAACAGAGCGCACTCTTTAATGAGCTCTCAACTTTAAAGACTTGAAGGATATTAACAAGCCGCTTGACAAATGGTGCTTAGAAGCACATTAAAGACGCTGCTAATGGAGCGCATAATGACGGCTAATTTTCGATCAGATATAAATTAGAGCCCCAACAGTTATTTGCCTTAAGGACTTTATGTAAATGATTCTGTTCTGTATAAACTGAAAAGCGAAGAGAGCCCTGCCATTTTGGCAATCCTTGTGGATATGATTAATAGATCCGCAGCAGAAGCGGGCAGAGACAGCGGATGGCATTTCCCTCTGCGAATCCGTGTGTTTGGGCAGTAAGTATGGTGTCTTCCACAGTCGATGTGTGCTCTCTCCTTCAACCGGAAGAGCAGACAGGTCCTCGGCATCTCCTCCACAGGCTTAAAGAGGTTCACAGAAGAAGGGCGTCCAGGCTCCACTCCCTTAGATCTGCACCTCGCAGCCACCCAGATTCATGTGACAACCACAACTCCATCCCTTACTGGGACCCGAATCTCCCTCACCACCTATCCCTGCGTCACCCTCAAAGGCACAGATGCCACTGGGATCTAAGCTCTACTGACCTCTCTTTAGTAAAAGGGGAAAGATTTATACAACCTGAAGAGCAGCCAGAGTGTTGCTGACCACTCCTTAGAATCCTCTCACTGAGAAATTGCTTGAGCTCTCATTCCTACCTTTGTATGCAACTGCAACTCGCAACTCAGGTTCTGCTAGAGAGTGCTCAGAAGGGGAAGGGACTGGGAGAAGGAAAGTGAGGAGGAGGAGGGGAAGAAGAAAGATGATGGTAGTTAGTGGCAAGTGGAGAAGAGTAGAAAAGAATGAGCAGGAGTTGAGGTAGGAAGGGTTAGGGGAACTCTAATACCTACCCAATTTAAAGTGGAGGGGACATTTGTGGCTTTGCTTTTTTTTTTTCCTTCTATGCCTCCCATTTAAGTTCTACGTCTCAAGTTATGAGTATGTACAAAAGGGTTTGGAGATTGATTCTTAAAAGTGATTCCTCTCCACCTGCTCTGATGGCTCATGGGAAGCCTGGAAGAGGAGTTACCCTGAGATGGTGTTACCTGTGCCCAGTTTCTGCTTTATCACTTCTCGTGGTACCCGCTGGGGCAAATGCCCTGTGTGATGGATTGCTTAGAGCTGCCCCTGGATGTAGCTTCAGACACAGCATCCTCTCCTGGATACGGGGAAAGAGTGTGTGGAAGAGTCAGTTTTCAAAACCTGAAAAAACATCCAACTCTAGCTTGTCAGTGGCTTATTATGAGTTACAGATGAACAACAATTCAGCCTTTCTGCTGCAGGAAAGCCAAGCATTACTGAATGTCAAGACAGTTTTCTCTGCCTCACACATGCAAGATAAATATGGATTTGGGGGGATCATTTTTTACAAGCAATTCATGGGCAGTGTTAAGTTGGTACAGAAATCCTGCCTCAATAAGGGAGTGGTTTCTACTGGAGACACCACCTTCTAAGATTTCCTTGTCCGAGACATTTGAGAGATGAGAGTAATGAGAAGGGGGGCGAGGAATGGAAGAGTGAGGGGCTGAGCATTAAAGAGATTTCTCCCAGACTGATGAAATCATTTTCTCCTTCAGTAACTGATACCTACTGGCCAGAGTTTAAATGCTGAAGAGTAAGACGCTTCTTACCATTGTTACTGAGTCATGAAATAATTTTAAATTGGGGTACAAGAAATACCATTGTTCTCATCTTCCTTAATTTTGTCCACTCCTCCCTCCAACCCTCCTCCCCAATCACACACACTTCTGGTGCCAAAGGGACACAGGGGAAACTGCTGGACTTGTCTTCCACCCACCAGTGCAGCAGTGGGAACAAGTAGAAAGAGCAGCCTCAGCTCTCATTGTGTTTGACCACAAAATCCCGCCCCTGTCTGCTTTCCACAGGCTCTTTTATGCTCCGTGCTGATCCCAGAGTTGGATGGTAAAAACTACTACTGAAAAATAAAAGCTTACAGTTACGTTATGAACCAAATAACAAAACTGGAGAATTCTGGTCTCAACCGGTTTTAAAAAGAAATATTTTAAGGGGGCATTTCAGAGAAGGAGAAGGGGTACTTGCCATATCTCAACTAAGAGAGCTTCAGTTGCTTATCCTTCCACTTTTTCCTCCCACCCAGATTGTATGGCTCACACCACCTTTAGGGCAGTTTGCGGTTGTGTTCACAATGAATGGACACCTGTCACCAAGACTCTTTAGCAGGTGTCCAGGTGCTTCAGCTTGTCTCCTCCCAACAGACTGAGAACACCCGGCGACATGGGGAGGGGCTGGCTCCCCTGGGGAGCCCTTCCTATTTTATTATAGCTCCTCTTTCTGTTACACGTCCACACTGTCTAAGACAGGGAGAGGGCAGATGTGGCCACTCTGCATTTCCTCCTCTCCCTGGGGAAAGGTAGTGACCGCTCTCCTATTAACCACTGGTCTCCCCATCACACTCCCCCTTTTTCCTCGTTCACCTCTCAAAGTCTGAATGAATCCCAGGGGGTGGGGTAAGTCTTACTGAAAGGAAAGCAGCATGAGAAAAAAAATCAATGAAATGACTTAGGAAATGGAAGGATGGGCCCCTCTGACAATACTGTAATTAAAAGCTCTCAGGGCTGCAAAGTGAAAAGTTGATGGAAAAAAAAAAGTGCAAGTTGCCAATCTAGTCTGACCTGAGCCATTTAGGATCCCTTCACAGAAGTTAGAAGTTTGCTAGAAGGCTGTGAGCCCTCCCCGCCCCCAAAAGGACATTTCTCTCAGAAGGATCACAGGTCCCAGCTGAGCAGCCAGCATCTGGGTTCTCTTCCCTATTCACCCCCCTCCCCAGAGTCTCTGCAGGTGGAGAGGAGAGCTGTTGCCTTCCTTCTGGTTCTAGGTGAAGAAGTGATCACTTCCACATACTGAGATGGAAAGTTAGCCAGCTCTGGCCCTGTGAGTCAGAACCTCAGAGTTGCCATCGAAGTGGGACTTAAAACCAGTAGCCAGGCCACACCCTCTGGAAGTTACCAGGAAGTCTGGGGGTCACAGAGCCTGAAGCACTGAGTCCTGATTCCCCAGAGACTCCTGGATCTAATCCTGGCCCCTCATCCCTGCTGCAGGCCTGGGCCCCAGGTGTCTCTGGGAGTCAGACTGCTTCCACCTATGGAGGCAGAGGTGCTGCGGCCAAAAGACACCATGTGTGGGCACTGTGAGAAGACAGAAAGGACACCTGTGGCAAACAGGTGAGAAGGCAGTCAGGTGCACCGGAACAACATAGTATGAAGGTAAGTCTCATGCACCCTTCCAGGTGAATCAGCCATCTTGGCTGGACACAGGAGAGATTTCCAATGAGTTTGAAAAGTTTCACCATGGCATCCTAGCCCCATGAACTGACACTGAGTGTGTCTGTGTGCCTTCATGTGTGTTACCCAGGTGACAAGATTCGAGGAAAGTGGCAGAATGAGTTAGAGGATCTCTGCTTCTCTCCCACCGGTGATGGCTTCAGGTTGAGCCCACGAGCCCAGGTGCAGCTGTGGCCCAAGGGGCGCCTCCTCCACGCTGTCCAGCAGTTGGGTTGAGGCTGTTTCTTAGCGCACCTGTTTAAAACACAGACCTTGCTTTCACTATGTTGAGGGCCCGCTGCTCTCAGACGGCCACCTGTCTCCGCAAAGGGAGAGACACCTCATCTCCCACCCCCAGTGCAAGGAACAGAAAGCCCATGGGTTTATAACTAGGGAAGCAAGAGACTAGGATTGGAGCAGAAAAGATGGCTGTTCTGGGCAAGTTGTGGACTTTCTCGGGAAATCTCACCCACCACATCTTGGGTTCAGACTGCTGTGGAAGTTGGACCATAAAGTGACTGTTTTTTTTTAAAGGGATGCCCTTCCTCCTCGAATGAACCCCAGACTCGTCACCTCACAAACTGAGACCTACTCTGTCTCCTGCAGTCAGGGAATCTCCACCCTGTTCGACCAAAACGCACAGAGATGCAGACTGCCATTGAGCAAAGCCCCAGTGGCCCACTGGGAAAGCAGGACTGCCCGGCCCTGTGGGTGTTGGCCCTCCTTCTCCTGGTGAGCACACCAACCTCAGAGTTGCAGGGCCTCTTCAGGAATGCACACGCTGTCCCTGCCACTCAGGCAGAAGGTGTTGGTTTAAGCCTTTCCATCACTCACAAACCCATCAGGAACTTGTTCTTTTAAATCAATCCCTTTGATTTAACAGGACTTCTTGGCATCCTACAAGAATTTCAGAAGCCAGTTGACATCTTTCAAAAAAATCGGATACATACTTTTCATTTTCTTGTCGCCTCGAATTACTCAGGGAAACCCAGAAGCTACAAAACAACACTCCCTCCCCCGCAAAGGGGGGGCAAAACACTTAACCAATCTACACAAATAAGACTTTGAATAAGCTTCCAGGGTCCCGAAAATGGGAAGCTTACGGGAAATAAGAAGGAGGAAATATTGTATTTCTGAAAATTTATAACAAAAATTTAAGAACCACGACCCAGACACTATGGGAGGGCAAGTGGGCGCAGGCTTCTGTTAGCTACAGCAAAGTCTGGGGATGGGGGAGGGCTCTTGCTTTCCGCCGAATGACAGCTGGAGTAATGGCCGCAGACCTGGAGTGGGGATGGAGGTGGGGGCGGGCGAGGCTGGGGTGGGGGTGGGGGCCAGTAATTACCAGCTTGCCTCACCCGCCTCCCGACTTTAGAGAGAACGCATTCTTCTTGCGCCTCCAGCTGCGCGTCCGTCTTGCCGCTCGGCCTCGGGGCATCTCGGAGCCTGAACGAGGGCGGGATGGAGAGTGCTAGAGAACTTTAAATCGAGGTTCCTAAAAGGATTCTGAACTAGAATGTCCCCAGGGTCCCAACCTTGCAGGGCTGTGGAGCAAAGGAAGGCTGGGCAGAGACTGCTGCACGCTCAGCAGCCCCCCAACCACTGGGCCCGCATTAGGAACTTGCCATAAAGGCGGGGGCGGGGGAGGGTGTTGCCGAAGCCGGTAGCAGCCCGGGAAACGGTGATCCGTCAGATCTGGCTGCCCCGGACGGAAATGTTTCCACGAGGGCTGAAGGGAAAGCCAGGCCAGGTCCCAGCGTACTCCCACCTTCTCCCCTCCCGGCCTACGAAAACGCAAACGCTCAGAAGGCGCACAAGTTCCCTTGGGCCCAGAACCCTGAAGTGAAGTGTTCGCCAAGGGATCCACGCTGGGAAGGACAGGGACAAGTGGCGAGGGATAGGGGCTAGGTTCTCCACCTCCTCCCACCGCCTCCCGCCTCCCTCCTCCTTCCCGCAAGCTGGAAGCCTCACGTAGACTGGGATTTTTTCAGAATAATTGATAGGTCCAGTTCTCCAGAGCTTTCCCAGTGAGAGCGCGGCAGACCGCGCTAGAATTTAAATAGGCGTGATTAGTAAAATGCAAGGGGGCGCCGAGCCCGGGCCTCTCTTTCTCGCGGGTTTCTGGCGGCGTGCCTGGCAAGGCGCCTGCTTCCCCAGGCTCCCGGGGCCACGCGGGGCCAGCGCAAGCTCGTCCAGCCAGCGCGGGTGCGCGAGTCTGCTCCCCACCCCCAACCCTATGGACTCCAGCCCTCACCCCCTCCCCACTAGCCTCTCACCAGCGTGCACACCGATATGGAGGACAGGAGAGTTGGGGCTGACAGGCGACCCAAAGCCGGAGGGTGCAAAGTGCTGTTAAGCAAGAAGGTTGGTGCAAGAACCTGGTGGCGCAAAGCATCAGCCTTGAAAATCAAGGAAAGGCTCTCAGTGACACTGTCCCCGCGCCCGTTTCTCACACTGTTCCCTTTCTGTACCTCCGCCCTCACCCGTGGTCCCCTCTCCCGGCTGCCGACCCAGTGCAGCCAGAGTCGTGGAGATCACCGCGCCCCTTCACTTACCCAAAGCGCTAAGAAGGCTCCCTTCACAAAGAAGTGACCTAGGCTGGGGAAAAGCTTCGCCTTTGCTCTCTCTAGCATCCCTATCTCATTGATTTGTTCCTGGAAAGGGGGCTGTGCATTCTTATAACGTCTACAGCCAATTAATATTGCATTAACTCTATTTTAAAAAAAAGCACCAGAATATTGCACCCTATCAAAGCCATCTATTATTCACAGAAATGTAATTGGAGACCTAAGATATGTGTGTTATGGGCCAGTGGAGGAAAACAGAGTCACTACAATATTTCAGAAAGGAAGGGGATCGGGGATCGGAGGGTATCTAATATTTAATTTCAAGTCTGTGGTTTTCTAATTCGAGATTAAAAGCAGTCACGTCTTTGAAGCCAGACAGTTGGTATAAATGTACAGTTAAAATATTCTATTCCATGGTCCCTAGACAGAGCGCTCTGCTCGTCCCCGGCTTCATTAAATTTTTATTATCATCCCAGACTAGAGCAGGGAATGAGCGGAAAGACTGTCCATCTAATTGCAATTGATAAAAAAAAAAAGCTTTTAGATCCCCCCTCATTTTAATATATTAACAGCAGTTTTCTTCCTATGTCCAGTTTTTCCCAGCCCTGTGATACACATAATCACTTTATCACACATGCATTTTCTACTTTCCAACAGGCACTGGGCTGGGCTTCTCCTCTGCCCTTTGAGACGGCCTGGGGCGGGGGGGGGGGGTTGTGGGGAGGGAGACAAGGTACTATGGGAGCCTGGCTTCACAAAGTAAAGCTATATGAAAAAAAAGGAAAAGATGACATCAGTTCTTGAAGCATCTGTGAAAGACCAACGAGAGACAACGTTTGCACGAAGCTGGCTCCTCCTGTAGCAAGATGAAAGCATATTGTTACCCAAACAAAACAAACAGATTATTAGACCAGGCTGCAACTTTTCGAGAGCCTTTCCACCGTGGGGGATGAAAGCAGAATAATATTTTCATTTTACTTCTTTCTTTCTCACTGCCACCCCCCCATCGCACCCCCCCCAAAAAAAACACATGTGCTCTTTTTGAGCCTTCCTGTCCTGCTAATCTATCACACCAAAGAACTATGGACTACAGATGTGTGTGTGTGTGTGTGTGTGTGTGTGTTCAGGGAGCCTGTCTCAACAAGGGCGCTTTACATTTTTTTTTGAAACTGGTGTAAATAAAGCTTTTCATCTCCAGGCATTGAAAGTACAGAATAAAACCCACAGTTTGCTTTCCGAGCAGCTTCCTATTATCACATCGCTACTTAATTTTATTTCTATTCTCTCCAAGTTAAATAGAAAGACTGGCTCATGAGGGAGCTGCCATGTGCCTACAGACTGGGGGTGTCAAGCAGAGAGCCTCACTGTGCAAAGTTAATTTCAATTCCCGAGGAGGATTTCACATTCCGGCTGGCTCTGACCCACAGTAATTAGCTGAGATAACTAATGATTACTTACTTATTCCTTGTAATTATCTGGATTTAATAATTTGCTGTGTAATTTATTAATTCACTCATAATAGCCTTTCAGTACTGGGAATGGCTCCCTTAAAGGGGCAAAGTAGGAAAAATTTAGTGATTTTTTTCCTCATTGCCATAAATCTGTCTCCTGACAAATGTAGACTTCAAGAACATTTCTGTCATCATAATCATCAGAAACCTTTGTCTTCCTTTTGTCCTATCAGGATACCAATCCAACTTTTTTTTTCCCTTCTGTTGTAGCCCCTCCCTCCAAGGCCAACAGAAATGTTACATGCAGTTTTGAGTTCGAATGTGGACCATTTACCTAGAGATAGAAATTGCTTTCACCGAACAGTTGAAAAGATTAATTTCTAAACTTACTAGCATTGCTTTACTAGAAAATTATGAGCTTCTTTTCTTGTAAATAACATACTTATTAAAATCAAGTAAAAATTTTAATACTCTTTTCACCATCTCAAGAGCCTCCCTAATAGATACATCAAAAGTAATTGATTCATTTTAAGTATGAAATAAAGCATTTTACCCCCCAAATTCTAATTCCCTTGGCAAAGAGAGGTCTCAGTTTGGCCTCGATAGTGAAAAGGCTTAGTTATGTTTTATATTTATTCTAAAATATATTTTATAGAAACACAGGAAAGTAGTACTCTGAATGTAAATCTTACTTCATTTGCTTTTTCGTATTTCCATATTTCCCAAGCTATGTGTCAATGAAACTAAATCTGATAAAAAGTTGACCAACTGACTTAATGTCTAGAGAACTACATTTTCTAGATCCTATTATAATCCAACTGGTGTGGAGAGTACTTAGATATTAACCAGGACTTACACGATGTTTGCTGTCTGTCATTTATTATTCCATTCTGATTGAGATTTAGGTAATCACACTGAACACAGAGATTGGATCATTTGCCTTCAGAGAAGTTTAAAAAATAAATTTCATAGTTCTGACTTGTCAAATTAAAGATGACTGGGTATGTTGCTAAGTCAATATATAAAATATCTCTTTCCAATAAAGCAGTAATTGTGGACCTCAAGGAAATAAAATCAGAAAATGAGTCACAAATGCCAGATCTTTGTCATGATTGATTTGACATAAAGGTCTTCAGCCTCAATTTGCTACTTATCCATTTAGTATTTTGAAAGTCAATACCAAATGGGTATTTCTCAACAATTTATATGTGATTCATTCTACTCTTACCTTTAATTTCTTCTTTAAGATCAATCCTCTTCTCTCCAAATCTTGGGGGGGGGGGTTGGTATGTCCCTGTAACTCTCATTAATAAAAACTTTCAGAATATCTTTCTTCACAAAATTCTGCTTTTCCACAACACAAACACATTTAAACAGGCTCAAGTGGTGAATATAATTTCCATCTTGTAGGCAAGAAAGGGAATTTTTTGCCCTTACAACAACATAGAGAAGGTGAACATAAAATGTGATACAGTTTTAAAAGTCCAGGAACATGGGAGACAAAGAGCACTTGGTGAGTGAAGGAGAAAAACACAGGCCTCCACTCTCAGCTGTGTGAGTACATGGATGGTTGCCATTGTGTTACTTTCCTCGAGAAATCTTGGGCAAATATACCTACAGGCAAGCTATTATGTGCTTCAAAAGGCACTAAAGAGGACACCTATTTTATGTCTATTCAATCTATTTCTCAATTGACACCACTTCCGTGGGATTTCTCTCTTTATTTGAAGATGTCACAAGCACACTTGTCTTCCCCTTGACTCCCCTCTCTCTTAATGCACACACATATCCTAGACTTGCACATTACAGCCACATATGGGAAAGAGGAGGTGTTGCTTATTGAAGATAATTTTTATCCTAGATCAGCAAACCTGATTTGCTACGTACTCAATTCATTTAATCCGTTCTCCCCACCCTGGAAAAAGTCAGCAAGCAGGAAGTTCTCCAGGTGGCTAGACCTGCCCGGTCAAACGTGCGGGAGGAGGGCTGAATCATGTGGTTGCTGTCCGTGGTGCTGAAATGGGTACTCAGCATGGAGAAATTGGGGGCTGGCTGTTGCAAAAAGAATTTCAGGAAAACTGACTCAAAGAATAGGGGAGGAAATGAAAACAAAGACTTTCAACCTCCAAAAAGAGGGGATAAAATTAAATCATCAATGTCACTATATATGAATTCATAATTGTTTTTTTTAAATCTCTACAACTTTCAGTTATCTTAGGCATCTACACAGTGTATCCCATTATTTTCAAATAGACACGTGGGTTTTGTTTCTTCAAGTGTCTTGTTATTTCACTTATAGGAAGAGAAATATTCTACCCATTATCTATCCAACTTTTACAACTCTTCCTGTTACATTTGAAAATCACAATCAATTTTCCAACAACAATTAATCTAAACTTCAATCACTATAACAGTTTTCATTGACTCATAGCATATTTCCTGAGCTCATCCTCAAAATAAGAAACATTACCAGACAGTTCCATATTAAAAGAGCCAGAACTCAGGTGAGCAGAATTACCCCAGGAGGATGATCTGGTTCCTTCCTCTTGTTGGACCTATAGATTAACATGATGTTCTCATCCCTAATAATGCAAATATCTAAGTCAGAGCTTTTCTGGGAAAAACCCCCAACAACTTGAAACCCTGATGTATTGCTTGATTGTTGTAGGAAGTCTAAAAATTATTAAAATGGGTAAGAAGGTATCTTTAAACTAGAATGAAAAAAAGTCTGTGTATCAAATGTGCAAAATTTGTTTGTGTCAGACCGCCATTACATAGACTTCCAGCAACTCTGCTATCTGTGTGAATCATAGAAAGAGGGCAATAATTTGCTCCTTCTAACCACCCAGGATTTATTCCTCGATCCCACCCCACGCATTCTGCCTATTATTGCAAAATGTGAGTTTCCTTAAAAGTGAGGGTGAAGAGATAGATAGATAGATAGATAGATAGATAGATAGATAGATAGATAGATAGATATTTTACTTCCTGCTCTGGCTTTGGGACAGTGCTTCCCATGTGTGATGACTAAACTGAGAACTATGGTGGGCCAGTCTCTAGGCCTCAATCAGAGTGTCCTACACCCCAACTAGGTCTTGACTCTTGCCACACCCAGTCTCCCAGTGCTGCTGAAAACTGACCTGAGTTTCTTACTTCCTTTTACCCAGACACCACCTCTGAGCACAAAGATTCCCTTTGCAGCATTATTGCAGATCCGGGGAAAGGATTCCAAGGGAGGCATTTAGAGCCAAATATCATGATCTCAACTGGGCAGAAAAAGCAAAGCATCCGGTGAGATGAGCCCTGGCTACCAGAAAGACATTAAACCTTGTTCTTTTATATTGTCCTAGAGAAACACCCACTACTAAATGCATGTCAGACTTTGATTTAAAAAGAAAAAAACTCCATAATAAACCATCAAAATGTTTTCCTGCTGTTAAAAAAATCAAAATAACTCCAATATAAGTGATTTAAAACAGCATCACATTAAAAAACTATTTGATTTTAATAGCATATTTTAATGAAAAAGCAGCATACTTTGCCAATAAAACATTAAAATCATCTCTTCAATGAAAGACAGTCAAACAACACCAAAAATAATACATTACCATAGTAAATAAACCATCTATTAACAAAAACAAGAAACCAGGTCATATACAGAACTCGACTTCAAAGAGCCTCAAATGGAACAGCAATACAGCAAAATTTGTAAGAATATATCTATATGTGCATCATTTCGAATGAAATATTTACAATAGATAAGGTACCAGTCACCGTGTACCTAAATTTTTTGTTCCAAAGGAATTCTACCAAACAATGTGAATTTACAAGCAGTGCACTGTCTTTCTTATAGTTCAAATTAGTTTTTCTACAAACAAACCTCTAAAAGGAAAAACCGAAGGAATCCTGTAAATGTTAAAATGTAGTCAACAAAGCAATTGAAAACTAGAAGATTGAAGTACCTTGGTGAAATCTTAGAATCTGGGAAAAACAAACACCAAGTGGTAAATGCATCTAAAGCCAGAAAATGATGCATTATAGTCATGCTTCCAACTGCTTCATTTCTCTTCCATTAGAGGTGTGTGTGTGTGTGTGTGTGTGTAAAAAGGTGAGAGTGGGTGTGTATCAGGGACAATGTGGGAATCCCCATTAAATATGTAACAAAGTAAACAATACTTTGGACAGTGAATCAGGTCTACACAATTAAGACATCCATTACTGCGTGTCGACTCACAAATCAGAACACTACCAGTAAAAACAAAGAAAAAAATCTTCATTCAAAGTGAGAATATACAAATGGGCCAAAAGAAACACAGGGTTAAGAGGGAAGCTGTAAAAATTCAGTAAACTCAGCAAACATAACATTTTTAACTTCACTAGTCATACATTTCCCCCGTTTTATCACTAAAGAAGTTTAATTAATTAGAATGTGCACAAATTAAGTTGCTAGAGAGATAAATTAATAATTTACAGAGGGTTGTTCGGCAATAATCTAATAATAGCTTTTAAGATCAGTGAACACAGCAGGCGAAACTCCTTTCTTAAGCATTAACACTTCAGAGAAGAAAGAAGGGGGTAAGAACCACAATAAAAATATATATATAATATACAGTGTAAATGCAGAAAATCTGCCATCTTCTTTTAAAATTCAAAATACATTAGAGATGTCTCTATCACATTAAGCATCAACTCTAGTTTAAAGTTTCAGTCCTGAATCAATTTCTATTTCTGAAAAATAGCTGCAAAGTGTACTTTTAAGCTGGAACAAGGGTGATGTCTTTAGGAATAAAAACAAATCTTACTTGATCATTCTGGGGGCCTTTCAAATGGCTGTCTCGTCTGCCTTCCTCCTAACAGCCAACTCCAGACTTCCTCTGAAGAAGCAGAGGTGCCTTTTCCGGGGCGGGGCTGGGGTGAATAGGGCCAACTTTGCTACAACTTGATAAATCCCTTCTTTTATTTTTCTTTCCTTGGAGAAGTCGTGTCACGTTCTCATTGGGCTTGGGGCGCATTTCCTCGCTCTTCAATCCCCGCTTTCTCTGGATTCACATTTACTGGAATTATTTCTGGTCGCCAAAAGTGGAAAGAAGAGGCAGGAAAAAGAGGGGGGAGGGGAGGGGATGAGAAGGGGGTTGTCCCTGGAGAGGCCAAAGGTCTCCTAAATGCCCGCGGAATATTTCATTCTTTTCTGTTTCTGCCTTTGGTTGCAGAACCAGACGCGCACCACGTTTTTCTTAAGGTCCAGCTTCTCCGCGATGGCCGCAATCTTCTCCGAGGAGGGCCGAGGCTGGATGGCGAAGTAGGCTTCCAGCGAGCGCTTCTCTGGCGCCGCGATGGACGTGCGCTTGCGCTTCTTTTCCGCGCCGTTGAAGAGCTCGGGCTTGGTCAGCTTTTCGCGGTGGGACTTCTCGGCCTCCTCGAGCCAGGCTTGCAAGATGGGTTTGAGCGCGATCATATTGTTGTGCGACAACGTAAGGGACTCGAACCTGCAGATGGTGCTCTGGCTAAGTGAGCCCACGCCAGGGATCTTGAGGTTGGCCAGCGCAGAGCCCACATCGGCCTGGGTCACTCCCAGCTTGATGCGTCGCTGCTTGAAGCGCTCCGCGAATGCTTCCAGGTCCCGGGGGTCGGCGTCCACGTCGCTCATACAGCCCATGTGTGAGGGCAGCCCGTGCGCGTGGGCCATGCTGAGAGCTGCCTGATGCATGGGGTTCATGGTAGCCATGTGCGGCGCATGAGCTGGCGTGGATACCACGGCACCATCGGGGCCCGCCATGGCACCCAGGGCCAGTCCGGGACTCAGGTGCTCCAGCAGCTCTCCCTCGAGCGCCTGATGCGGCTGGTGGTGGTGGTGGTGGTGGTGATGGTGGTGGTGGTGCGTGCCTGCGAGCGCCGACGGGTGCGAGATGGGCACCGACGACGAGGAGGCAGCAGACGTGCACGGGATGGTGTTCATAGTGTGGTAAGTGGCGTCCGGCTTGAAGGGGCTGTGGTGGGGCGGGTGGTGGTGATGGCTCTTGCTCTGGGAGACGATGTCCACGGCCGCCAGAGCCTCAGCGCGGGCCAGCAGACTCTCATCCAGCCCGCCGAATATATTGCTCTGCAATTGCAAGTAAAAGGCACACATTACGCTCAGCAGGGAATTGTGCGCGCTCTCTCCGAAAGCCCTGGCCCTTCGATGCACACTGCAGCCGCGCCTACCACATTCCCAGAATGTTAAAATAATAATAATTAATAGTACTAAAAATAATCCTGAAAATAACAGGTGCGGAGGAGCCACCCAGAGAAACCGAGAGCACACGAGGAGGAGGAAAGTGAGCCTGCAAACAACACACAACACGCGCACAGGCAACATCCCAGGTCATAAAATTAATATGAAAGGAAAGACCCGCTGAATACATAAGAGAGAGGGGGGGAAATTGGTTGGAGGTGTGGGGTGATTTGCTGTGCAGACATGAAAAAAACATCAAGCAGATAAAGGGGGCTGTCAAAATGTGCCTTTAAGCGGTGATTATGCAGAAATACGCACCGGTGGGGTTGGAAGACACGCTCTTCGCATCGCCTCGGAGCCCCCGCCGCTGCTGCCGCTGCTACCACTGCTGCTGGAGCTACTGCTCCGGCCTCCACCGCCCCCACCACCGCTGCCGCCGCCGCCAGCGTTGCTGGAGCTGCTCGGAGAGCTGGCCGGGGGCGCTGCGGGAGCAGAGGAGCCTGGCGAGGCGCTGTGCAGCGCCGAGTACTTGGGCTCCACGTGCAGGCTGCCGCCGTGCGGCATGCTGAATGCCTGCTTGCTGTTCAGGGACATCATCATCATCTTCCCAACACTCTTGGTCGCTTCTCCGAAAGCGCACGCACCGACCCCGGCTGCCGGGACCCTCCGGAGAAGTGCTGGGCGGGAGCGGCAGCCGGGAAGGGCTGTGAAAAGTTGCGCTCAACCGCTGCAGCTCAGCTCAGCGCGCCTTGCACCCGCTACGCGTTCCTCCGCTGGCTGCGGCGTCAGT
The DNA here is from genome assembly GCA_004024845.1 of Tonatia bakeri. Taxonomy (NCBI): domain Eukaryota; kingdom Metazoa; phylum Chordata; class Mammalia; order Chiroptera; family Phyllostomidae; genus Tonatia; species Tonatia bakeri. Next base: position 23,588 of record PVIA01005547.1, read on the forward strand.
CTGAGAGGATGCTGCACTCCGCTTGGCGCTGGCTGCAGACCTGGGCGCCCGAAACTGCCCCCACGCCTCACGCCCGCCGAGTTATACTCCCCTCTCCCCGCGCCTGCCCCCGCACCCCCGCCCGCCCTCCCTTCCTCCCTCCCTCCCTCCCGCGCGCCTCCGCCCTCCCCTGCCAGGAAACGTCGGCCTCTCCAGCTCGAATTCTAGCGTCGCCCCTTCTCCTTTTTCGCTCCCTCCTGTCTCGGGCCCTTTCCTCTCCCTAGCTACGCGCCTCTTGCTCCGGTGCTGCGCCCTCCACCTCCCCTTCCTGCCCCCACCTACGCTCAGATGCCAACGCCCCTTCCCGGCTCCCTGAAGCCCTCACTTACCTTAGTGCTCCCTCTCCACCCCAACCCACTGGCCAGGTCTACACTCCACTCGCGGGGCAGTTCCTACTTAGGAGCCAGCCTCCAGCCCTCCCGCTTCCTTCTCCCCGTCCCCGCCTCGGTGGGAAAAGAAACTCCTAAATAAAGTTGTGTGACCAATGCAACCTCTGGTGAGGTTTTCCCTGGACAAGTAGGAACGCCTCTTACCTGGCTGCCTCCCCCGCCCCCTGTTTACCACTGAGTTCCAAGCCTCCTACTCGTCCCGCCCCACCCCGCAGCTCAGGTGACCCCGATCCCAGGCTCCCCACCACAGCGGTGGACGCGAACGCTGACGCCGACCAGGTTTTTTCGAGCTGCTCTGCGCTGCGGTCCTGTGCGCTCAGCGGTTGGTGATCTGCTCTGCGCCCCCTCGGCCCGGCGGGTGCCTGGTGCCGAAGAGACATGGGGTCGACAGGGCTGCAGGGCTTTCTCTCACTCGGTTTCTCGAAGCTCTCAGCGGATTGGACAGCCGCGGAGCCGGCCCGGGTCGCCTGTGCGCATGCGACTCCCCCCCTCCCCACCGCCCCCCTGTCCCCTTGTACTCCCTCCGCACCACCACAGACACGCACTCCTCTCCACCCTCTTTTCTCTTCATCCGCATCTTTCTCCTTCTCCTCTCTGTATCCAGTTCAGTGTGAGTTGGGTCTTGGACAGATCCACGGACAACCCCCGCTACTGGATTTATTATTCTTCATTAGCTACAATCAGAGGAAGGGGCAACTGACAGAAGGAGAGGCAGGGCCAGAGATCACAGAGCGCATGTGCTACTGAACACCCCCCCCCCATACACACACGCCCTGGGGTTGGCACAAGTCCCACGTATCTTCGTTCCCACAGCCATTCGGCGCGGAGACAGCCTATTTTTAGCCAATACTTTGCTCACACTTTTGTCCCAGTGGGGACCACTTTTCTTAGAAGTGGACACACACAGTTCCAGTTGTAAAAGAAGGAGATAACCTCTCCTGCACACACACAGCCTTCCTTTCCTCCCTGCTCCGGTGTCATCTACTCCCTCAGCGTTGGGGGCTGCCGTCACCTTTCCAGAGTGAAGAACGAACGGGGTGCAGGTGAGGGTGAGAAGGCCCCGAGACCCTTACCCTGGAGCCCGCGGGTGGCCCCACCCGGACGGGGGTAGCTGGGAGCAGGTGCAGACACCGGGTGCCTGGGGAAGGCGAGCAGGTGCAAGAGCAGGCGGCAGGCCTGAGAGGCGCTGGCGCTTGCTGGGACAAAACAAAGTGGGAAGGAGCATGGCGAAGGAGGGTCCTCGAGTGGTCAGCACAGGGAAGCCCCCAGGCAGCAGCAAGAAGGGGCCGCCAGTTCACCCCTGACCTCAGCAGGGACAGACAGCAGGTTCAAGTTGGCAGCATAGCACTCGAGAAGTCGCGGGAGTACACTGAGAGGGCCGCGGCAAACTGCGTGCGACAGGCTCTGTCCATGGTCCTTAACACCCATGCGCTGTCCTGCGCTGTCGTGCGCTTTCCTGCGCTACTCCGGGGTTGGCCTTTCTCCTCCCTTCTGTGGAGGAACAAGTAAACGGTAGCCGAAGGGAGTTCCTGCCAGTAGTGTTGAGAAGCCTGGACACGGAAATGGAGAGAGGGTGTTGACATGAATAAATGTGGCTTGGGCCGGACCGTTGTAGTAAGCGCTTAGGTGTTTAATTTCTGTATCAACAACAGCCAGGGTAATTTTCAAGGAAATAAAAAAATGACATTGTACAGCTTTCACTGTCTCCAGCTTCAAGAAATGAAATAAATCAAAGTTAAAAGCTTGAGTATCATTTAATTATAGTGCGAATAGCGCTTTGAAAGAAGTAGAGCAACATCTCTAAACAAATTATGACTGGGCCAGGAAGGAATTATTAGATTGAAATTTCATTTAGGCTCGGGAGACACCGCGCTTCACTGTGTAATCTGCTATGCCTCATCTGATTTGTATGCTTAATTCAGCTTGACGAATTTATTAGTTTTCATAATAGTGAAAAAATTGAGCAGCACTATGGGCTAATGCATTGCATGCACTATAAATTGTATGTCATCGTGGAAAGGCTGGAGTCTATAGAAATCTTTTATTAATGCCGGCGTAGGAGAAAGGATTTTTGTGCAAGCCCTGGAGAGGTTCACACCAAACTGTGCAGTGGCGGTGTCTCACTGGTCCATTAACATATCATCATACTAATTAGACTACTTCATCAGTGATATAATTTCAAACTTCAAATTATGTTCTAATTAACAAGGGTTGTCCAATTTGCTTAATCTTCAAAAGGCTTTGGATGGTCTAATTAGTGTAAACTGTTGAACATCTCTAAAACCTAATAAAATCCATTAAAAGATTTTGGGCATGTTTTTCCTATCAGTTCTGTGTAAGGGCAACAAGGGTGATGAGAGTGGCAGGGTGGCAGCGACTGGACGACAAATGTCTACATCGACCTAAACTCCCCAGATTACAATACTAAGTGAGCCACAGGAGAAACTCTGGGTATCGCACTCCTAAAGACTTTATGTGTTCAAATAAAGACATAAGAATATTAAGGAGACTTAACACCAAAAAAAATATCCAATTTTAAAAAATGGACAAAAGACCTGAATAGGCACTTCTCCAAAGAGGATACAGTGATGGCCAATAAGCATATGAAGAGATGCACAGCATCATTAAGTCATCAGAGAAATGTAAATTACAATCACAATGAGATATCACCTTACACCTGTCAGAATCACTACCATCAATAAATCAACAAACAAGTGCTGGAGAGAGTGCGGAGAAAAGGGAACCCTTATGCACTGTTGGTGGGAATGCAGATTGTGGTAGCCATTGTGGAAAGCAGTATGGAGTTTCCTCAAAAATTAAATATGATACTGCCTTTATGACCCAGGGATTCTGCATCTGGGAATATATCTGAAGAAACCCGAAACACTGGTTTGAAAGAATATATGCACCTCCAAGTTTTTGCAGTGCTATTTAAAATTGCCAACAGTTGGAAGTAGCCCAAGTGCCCACCAGTAGATGAGTGGATAAAAAAACTGTGGTACATTTACACAATGGAATACTACTTGCCCATAAAAAGGAAGAACTCTTAACTTTTGGGACAGCATGGAAGGATATGGAGAGTATTATGCTATGTGAAATGAGTTAATCAGAGAAAGATAAGTGCCATATGATTTCACTTATGGATGGAATCTAATGAACAAAATAAACTTAGAAATAAAATAGAAAAAGACTCACAGATACAGAGAACAGACTCACAGCTGTTAGAGGGGTGGGGGTTGGGAGCTGGGTGAAAAAGGTGAAGGGATTAAATAAAAAAAAACACCTTTAAAAAGGGAGTATCGAGGAGAAAAACCACATGGGGGAAAAAATTCTTCTCTTTCATTAGGTGCCTAATTAGATGTAAAGTGAAAGGCAACCCTGAGGAGTTTCCGGAGCATTATTGTGGCAACAGTCTGCTGAACTTGGATGGCAAAATCAAATATTTGGGGGTGTTTTGAACCTCTCCCTGTCCCCTCCTCCTTTATTGAGCTTAATTACTTGCAATAGTTGTTTTAATGTATGTTGTCACCTGGGAGTATTGAGAAATGCATATCGTTAATATGAATTAATCTTGACTTTAATAGCAACTGACAACTGATCTCCAAAATGCTAAACACTTGTCACCACTTCATATGGTAAATAAGGTTGTATAATAAATGCATGAAATAAAGAGGGCACTGTTAAAATAACTGGAAAAACTTCATTTGATGTAGAGTTTATTGACTTAAACTATTTTAAGCAGGACAACTTCCAAAAGAATATTTCCTTGATGGCTAAAGTCTACATAGCCTTAAATTAATTTCATTATAACTTTTTAAAATCTCGCAGATATTTCTCAGTAATATCTCTAATTCCGGACAAGAAAAAAGAAGCCCTTCATGCTAACAGTCACGTTGAGATGAAATTAACATGTAGTTATAGAGCAGTCCAAGAGTTTATTCCCTTTCTCTAGAAAAAACATATACATTTTTAAAAGTCTCAGAGTTAGATATCCCCTTTTCTCAGTTAAAGTGAAAAATGAACAGCAGTAATTGTGCTGCCTTAGTGGGAAAATGCAATTCTTCATCACCACGGCTTGCAGTCTTGCAATAGTTCCTTTCAGGAGTGTCCAGAATGGGAACGTCTTTGTGGTGATATCAATAAAACCCATTTCGAATTTGCCCACAGGCATTGCTGCAAAGTGCTCCAGCAAGTGTGGACGCTGCTCACGGCGGAAGAAAGACCCCACCCCCACCCCCACCATAGCAGAGGCCATCAAAAGAATTCGAAAGTTGGGAATAAACCCAAGGGGTGAAAGGAAATGGCCCAATATCCAAAATCAGCTTCATATGACCTCAACATACACTTTTATGCCCAAGCACCTGTCCATGCTGGCACCTCTGGACACCTACGGATCTACCTAATCTGCAGAAAACAAAGAAGTGACTTTTAAAATGAGAGAAATGAAAAATGGATCAACTGTATCACCACATGGAGGAGAGCCTTTCTTCTTGCCAAGCCTCTTTGTTTGACAATAGCTCCTGTCCCATCCGCTGCCAGATGTGGACAGATGTGACCAGCTTCCCTCCAGGCGGGTGAGGAGTTGCCGGAGTCTTTACCCAAACTCCCAGCAGCAGGATCCCTGCTGTAGCCGCGCCCTCACCCCAAAATCCAGCGGCCCTCAGCCATCCCGAGGGGAGAGATCATTGTCTTGTCTCCTCCCCTGTGTCTGGCTCCTAATTTACTATTAAAATTTTAAGCAGTGCATTCATATTTTACCGGACCTAATGTGTTTTATTAAATTTTAATCCAGTAAGGGCAGTGTGATTTCTTTGTATTTCAAACACAATTGAGTTGGACTGCAAGGGAGGTTTCTTAAAGGACAGATCTGACCCTATTCGTGCACCATTTCGATTTCTGGGGGAGGACAGAAGGAAAGGGTAGGTCTCTACCTCAGTAGCCCCCCTCTCCCCAACGCATCTCCTCAAGGATTCTTAATCGAATCAGACCCCCTGAGCTCTCTCTGGACTTGTAGCTTGGGGCTGAAGTGTAGGAGGTGATTAAACTCCTCCATGGCCTCACCTGTTCCAGGGAAGGGGGAAAAAGGGGGGGAATTATCCCCCAAATTGAGACTTCTGGGAACTCTCAGAGCTGGCCGTAGAGCAAAATGCAGGGAAGGAGAGGTCTCCTGGGTTTCTTATGGCCTGTGAGTTCCAGGAGTGATAGGTGTGCTTTGTGCTCAAACATCTTTCTTTCCTCTTCAAGCAGTCCACCAATGCTTCTGTGTTTGTCTCTAATGTTTCCTCCCCACTGGCTCTCTCTGAGCCCCAAGTCCCTCCCCTTCGCCCAAAGATGCCAAGCACCGTCTCTGCCCGATGGCACAGCCTCCTCTCAGTGCCTTCCCGGCTAACTCTCCCTCCCACCTCCCAATGCAAGCAGCCAGCCGGCGCCTCCGGAAGCCTCGGCATCCGCAGTGCCCAGGCCCTTCTAGATCGAAATTCGGGCTTGCAGTCTCCGTCCCTCCTACCAAGGCCAGGCGGGGCGAACCGAGGGGAACAAAAGCAGGGGCTGTTTGCGCTCTGGAGGGCACGCTTTGGGGATGGGGACAGACTTGCGCCAGGGCCGGGGTCCTGTAATCGCCGATGAGCCACGTGGCTCTCTCTAGGTAATTCTGGACTGAGGAAAGTGGTCGGGCAGGGGACAGGTGCTGAGCGGAGTCACCGTAGAAAGGAAAGCAACGGTTCCCTCTTTCGCAGACGGAGGAAAAGAGCAGAGTTCAATTTCAAATAAAACAGACTGGGAGGAGGGGGACGCAGGACGCAGCCAGCCCAGGCCGGCTGGATGCCCGCGGGGCTCCTAGACGCCTTCACGATCCCCCCTGGTGGCTTCTCTGTAGCTGTGTGTGGCGAGGAGCCCGCACGCGGAGCACAGCTGATTGGACCCACTGGAGTCGACCAACCTTGGGAGCAAACACAGCAGGCGCCAAGAAATTAAAATCTGCCGCAGGGAAGGACTCAGTCCTCGGTACCCAACTCCGCAAGCCCCAGAGCGCGGGGTTGCGGGGGCGGGGAGCAGATTCACACACTGACGCACCGGGCACACTCACAGGCACGTTCACATACCCACGCACGCAGGCACACACATGCTAACACTCACGCACACTCACTCGGAGGCTCCCCACCCTGCTCCCCACCATCGCTCCGCGCGCCGCTCTGGGGGGCGGGGACAGACCTCACTGCTCCATCCACAAGCAGTTACTCCTGCGTTTACCTGCCCCGACGAAACTGTTGTTTTTGGTGGCAGTAAATTTCCCTGGTCAGTGTGTTTACCTCTTCCCAAAGTTAAGTCCAGTCACGACATCAAACTTAAGGCATTGGAACAATCAATGAAGACTTTGCAATCCATGGCGCCTCGCGCTTCCTGGAACTAAAATAAATGCAAGAAATCGAAACTTAATTACTTGAAAGAAATCCAGAAATCCCTCTGCATAATGCATCCAGTCCTTTCCAGGAGTGTCTGTGTTCGGTGCAGTGTTTGTTAACTCTGTACTTTTGGCTAAGATCTGGCTCCCTGCATGCACTCGTTGGGAGTCGCCGCGCCCCACCTCGGCCCGGAGTTTCACTTCGAACTAGGCTCCCCTCCTCCCGCTGCTCACCGCGGACGTAGTACCATACCTTTTCAAAAGTCGCCAACGGTAATGGCGCAAAAATCCCTGGGGCTGAGTGTTGTGTGTAGGTAAAAAAATTGAAAATCTCACCGGCTCTCTCTTCTTTTAGCTCACTAGGACTATTATTATTTGAATTATTTGAATGGGTGTGAGTTGCTTAGTACTAGATCTGACACCAGGTCCCTTAATAAAGCAAGCCAGGACCATTTCTCCGAGGGAGTGGGGCGCCATCCACAAGCGCCATTCTGCTGGTGATGGAAAATTGATTACTTTTCCCCCTTCTCTCCAGGGAAGTTCTTTCTGCCCCCAAGTGTCATCTTCCTGAGGCACAGTACTAGAATATTTGTTCTGCCTACACTGTTCATCAAGGTATTTAGCTGGACCACAAGCCCTGGACACTAGTTCCTTCCTCTGATATCTGTTCCTTTGGAACTCACTCATTGCCCCCTCCTTTGGTCTCTAATTGATTAAGAATCTTCATATCTATAAAGTGCCAAGAGACCTTCATCTGGCACCATGAAATAAAACAGATGCTCTGCATTCAGCTTAGAGCTGCTGGTTAAGGTCAAATAACTTGTGTATACATTGTGAAGCTGATGTTGGGTACTTCTGGGAGTTTAGAAATTTGGTGAGGAGCAGTGTAGTGGTGTGGCCAGTGAATTTGCAGCACACAATAGTCCCTGAATCCATTAGCATGGTCAGGGTGACTCCAGAAGGACAAGCTTTCTCCCAGACACCTTATAGAAATCTGAAGTAATGTTATGAAAGAATGAAAAATACATTGGGGAACAGCTTGGCAACTGAAGTACATTTTGATTTAACTTACATTAACAGAAATGTAATGTAAAAGTGAAAGGATCTAACAAAACCATTAATAATTAAAAAATAATTACAGATAGTCTATCCTTACTATTCATAACCACTCAACACTTTAGACAAAGAAAACGGAATATTCTTAATGGAAATGAGATGTGAGCAGACTGCTAATGAGAAGTTAACCAAGAACTGAGCGTCGGTGAGAGGAGTGAGTTTGCTGGTTTTTTACTGTGCATTTGTGAAAGGAGAGGGTTCCCATTCTTCCTCCACCTGCATACTTTAATTCTCTCTGAGTTGGTTTGGACCTTACTCTTCAAGAATTTATACAACAGAGATCCCTTGAGCAATAACAATACAGACCTTATTGAATTCTGAAGATCAGGGGCACCAGATGGCTTGTCTATTAACCAACCACCCTCACTGACAAATAGTTATAGGTGCCTAGGAGATTCATGCCTCTGCAATAGATTTTGGTTGGACAACCTCTTCCCACAAGGGTTTCACCAAACAATACCCTCTAAAGACAGTGGTTTGTTCCCTTTCCCTATTTGTGGTCATTAAAAAAAAAAAAAAGATTCATCATTCTTTATGGATTCAATGTCAACTGTTTTTCTATACCCCTCACCAAAGGAGTTCCATCTCAGTATACAAAAAATGTAAGGGTATTTTTCTGTCACCTAAATTGTATTTATTTTCTTTCCAGTATGCATTTTTCAATATCCAAAGCCTTTAGAGAAGCACTCTATGCACAGTCATGCAGTGAACCTGTGATCATGTACTAGACCTTTGCAGGGGGATGGAAGGAAGACACAGCAACTCCATTCTGACTCCCACTGCACAGTCTTCATTTTGTTTCAGAGACGCGTGGAGCTGCCCCTAGAGCGCTCTGCTGGTGCTGGGAGGCACTGGGAGGAAATCAAAGCGGCCTGGTGGGAAGCAAACGTCATTGCCTCTTTTCAGAAATAAAGGGAAGTCTTACAAAAGGAGAGATCCGCAGACAAACAACTGGAATTCAATGAAGTCATAGCTGAGGCATCTGCTGAGAAGCCACCAGGAAGTGGGGACCTACAGCCTGTGTCAAATCTTGTGCATCTAAGGAATTTGAAGCCTCCTTCCTTCCTTCCCCACCCTTAGATGAATTAGGAACAAAACAGCATGACTTTTGTAGGAAACAAGTACAATAAAAAATAAGGGAAAATGCTAATAGATTGACTGCAAAGCTTATAAATACTTTTCAGCTGTACAAATATGAGATGCCTGCAAAGAAACATGTTAGATTCCTTGTAGACATCCACTCAATTTTTTTTAATGCAGCAGGACAACAGTGACAACAAGCTTACTCTAAACCTTTATTCTTTCTTGAAATTTTACATATGGCCTATGATTTGCCTGTAAATCTCATATATACAGAGGTGTGCACGTCAGCCATTGAATTAGAATATTTGTACCCCAATATATGTTATCATCTCCCTCTTTCTTTCTCTCTTTTATATGTATAGACAGATCGTCCAGACAGCACAAGTTCAGCTAACATGTGCTGTGGAAGATGCTATAGCTTTGTGCCTCGACTGGTTTTTCCTAATATGCACCTGCTGTTAAACTGACCAAGCATCATGACCAGCATGCTCTATTTTAAAGCATCAAGATCTCTTGTCTTCAAAACACAAATTCTATACTTTGTGATACCATGTGCTCATTGTACTTCTTCTTTGCCTTTCAAGGCAAGGCCAGAGTAGGCATGATCGACATTGGGCTTATCTGGAATATTTATTTCTCTTTTTTCATAGGATTGAATTATTTTATTGCTAAATTAATTTTTAATTTCAAATTTTTAATTACAAAATATTACAGGCTTACAAAAACTATACATATACATACACAGTCAGAATATCAAAAATACAGAATAACACAATAACATGTATTTGTCAGTAGATGAATGGGTAAAGATGAAGTGGAATGTATACAATGGAATAGTATTCAGCCATGAAAAAGGAAACCTTCCCATTTGCAACAACATGGATGGCCTCTGAGGGCACCATCCTAAGGGCAAGGGCAAGGGCACCATCCTTAGCAAGGGCACCATGCTAAGTTAAATAAGTCAGACAAAAAGAAATACTGTATGATCTCCTCTATAAATGAGATCTAAAACAGCTGTAGAAAAGGAATTCTGTATAAACTCTGTCTTTTTATTCTATATTTTTGATGTTTTGACACCTTGGGGTCTTGACTGGAGAGAGCCTGACCATCCTAGAGTCAGCTAATTCCAAGAGATAGAAAACAATTTGCCTGGGAATGCTGTTTCCATGTGCATCCCAAGTAACCCAGAGCCCCCATGCCCAGCAATCTTCTTTATGGACCTCTCACACTCCGGGCCACTCACCCTTGCCCCAGTCAACCCAGGGCCAGGTGCCAGACAACCAGGGCCAGTCCCTGTGCCCCAGAAGAGGCTGCAATCATTCCAACTAGCCTATCAAGTCTTCTTTTCTGCTTCACTGGTGTTTTTCCTGTGGAAACCACAATAAACAATCCCCCTCACCCTCTATGTCTCCTGACTGACCCTGGGGCCTTGCTTTGGCCACCAGGTGGCCCCCATGGCAAGGTATGCCTCTTGCCCTTGGGAATGGAGAACAAAGTTATCATTTCAATGGTAGTGGTGCCCTGGCTTGTTGGTTTTGCTATCCATGAATAATAATAAACTTTTGTTTTATTAAATTATTTTTTATTTATTTTTAGACAGAGGGAAAGGGAAGCAGAAAGAGGGGGAGAGAAACATCAATGTGTGGTTGCCTCTCACATGCCCCCTACGAGGGACCCGGTCCACAACCCAGGCATGTGCTCTGACTGGGAATTGAACTGGCAACTGTTTTGTTCACAGGCTTGTGCTCAGTCCACTGAGAAACACCAGCCAGGGCTAAACTTTTACTTTAAAACAGACTCCTTCACTCATTATTTTCACTCAGAACTCTCAGTGGGGCTTGCATTTTCCGGCATTTTTCAGTCATCCATGCCGATGTTCCTCCTCCATTCCTGCGGTTAATTAAGAACTGATCATCATGGTTTTCTCCTGCTCTGCCAGGGCAAATTTTAGATGTAGGGTACCTGACTCCAGCTGAGGTTCCCTTTCTCTGCCATGGAGATGGGAAGCTGGAAGGGGCGCCCTACTGTGCGGCCTTCCACTGGAAGTTCCGTCTTCTACTTGAACCTGCACCCCTTGACTATGGATCAGGTCATTACTGATTGGGTGAAGAAGGTGTGATGGGCTAAGCAGGGAGTGGCCCATTCCAGGGAGGTGTGACAAAAGTCACTGTGACATGGGCGAGCTGATGGGTGTCTGTCCCTGGGTCTGTTGACCACACTGACCACCGGTCTTCAGAGCCAGGTAGGGAAAGAACCAGCGGGAAACTGTTGTTTGCCTTTGTCTTATGCAAACAGAATGCATTATGCAATGCTTGGGGCTATTTTCCCAACTGAAGTCCACACAGTTTTTTGGTGAGGCAGGTTCTCCAGGTACACAAGTGAACCAGTCCACAGTGTCTGTCCCACAGACCTGTGTTCAGTGTTGCTCTCATCAGCTGGGGACTTTGAGCAGGTGTATTGATGAGAGGCTGAGTCGTTTTCTTTCTCTTTTTGTTTCCCCTCCTCTTTCTCCTTCCTCTCCTCCTTCTTCTTTCAAATCTAAACTCTCCCTTTATGTAAACCTCCTCTCAAGACTTTTAAACCCATGAAGTGTTCTGTCAGTTTAATCTTCTTGACAAAACTTCTATTGGGATGTCTGACATGCTTCAGGCTGAGCTAGTTGACAGCTCTCATCCTAGCATCTCCTTCGCCATCATCCTAAGGATTCCCTTTTAAGTTAAGTCCTGTTTCCCAGAATCTACATCTTCTCTTCAGGCTGACACCCCATGCTTCCTAAGAAAGAGTGTGATGAGGCAGATTTTTTGAAAACCACCAAGCCTAAGAATGTCTCTACACTGTTCTTATACTTAAATGGTTATTTGATCAGCTATAGATTTCTAGGTTGGAATAATTTTCCCTGAGCATTCTGAAGAGATTGTTCCCTTGTCTTCTAGTATTTGGTGTTTCTTTTGAAAAGTTCAAGACAATTCTCATTCTTGATTTTTGCAGGAAACATGTTTGTTTGTTTTTGTTTTAATCTCTGGAAACTTATAAGGTAGCATATTTTTGTTTATTTTTCTGAGCATTTTTCAATCTTGAAATTTGTAACTTTCATTTTGGAGAACGTTCTTGTACTATTCCTTTGAGGATTTATGGGTTTTCCTCCCGTATTCCCATCTTCTAAAATGCCTGTTGTTTTAAGATTGGGCCATCTGGATCAATTCTCTGATTTACTATTTCTCTATTATTTTTCTTTCAGTCGTTTGGCTCTTCTGTGATGTTTTCATAAATTTTATATTTCAATCCTTCTATTTAGTTTTTTTTCATGTCTCCTATCATTAAAAACAATCCTAACAGATCTTTTTAGTCTCTAAATTAAAGGAAAATCTTTTTCTTTTTTCACAAATACTATCTTTTTAGTTTTATCTCTGAGTTCTGTTCAGTGATCTCTAGTACTACTAAAGGTTTCTTCTCAATTTCTTTCTCCCTCAAAGTCTGTTTTCTCGGAAGTTTTATTTTTAATATGACTGCTTTGGTCTCTGCCTCTTGTATGAGATACTGTTCGGTTAACTGGGTAAAAGTTGATTGGATGGGAATGGAGGAATTTTTTTTAAAGTTGATTGAAAGCTCCATGCACCTGAGTTTGCCTTTAGTGCTTTGGATTCCTATTGGGGTTGACCTGACTGAGCTGTTTCCTTGGCAGTGAAACTAGTGGCAGCTGTGTTGTCATTTTCTTTCCTCACCTGGTTGATTGATTCCCAGACAGGAATCTCTCACACAGAAGCTGGCCCCTTGGGTAACACCCCAAAGGCTGGAATGTTGGAAAGATGCTCCACTTCTTCCCCTCCTCAGGGAGAAGCCAGAATTTGAGTCTTTTCCTTACTTAGTCTGAGCCCACTTGGGGAAAAGTCGACGGCCAGTGAGTGCGTGCTGGCCCAAACCATAATCTTTGTTCTCAGTGGCTCCCAACCTGGTTACTTTCCACTAGGACTCAGGCAAGAGAGAACAAGTCCCTCAGGCAGCCCCTCAAAATGTTAGAAGGTTGACTCATGAACCAGTTCTTCTTTGATTCTGTGGGGAGAGATTATGATGAGTTGGTGCCATGCATTTCTCTGCTTGCTCTGACACAGCTGGACTCCTGCTCGACTGGGGTGCAGGAGCCTCTCAGCTGGCCCCTGAGTTTTTTCCAGAGATAATTGATCCATGCATTGTTGTTGAAATGGTGTGTCCTTGTGGGAAGGAAAAAGGCTGGACTTTCTATTCCACCATCTTTCTGACGTTAGCCGAAACCTTCTCCTCGTCGTGTAAGGAGACAAGTCATGGAGGCTTAGAGCCCACACTAATGTCCTAATTCCAATTTAATTACCTCTCTGACCCTACCTGTCATGTTCTGAGGTGCTAGGGTTATGATTTCACCATATGCACTTTGAGGGGATATACGTAATTCAGCCAATAACAATGCTACCACATGGGTAAACCTCTAAAACCTGATGCTAAGTGAAGGAATTTAGACAGAAAAGGTTACATGTTGTATGAGTCTATCATGGAGACACAGTAGATTGGTTGTTGCCAGAGGCTGGGAGAGAATAATGGGGCGTGACTACTGAATAAGTATAGAGGCTCCTTTGGGGTGGGCAAATGTTTTGAAACTACATAGGGGTACCAATTGCACAACATTGTGAAACTACTAAATGCTATTTAATTGTGCACTTGAAAATGGTTAATTTTATGTTACGTGAATTTCATGCATTTAAATGAATTTGTGAATTTGATGGTGTGTAAAAGTGTGTTTGCGTGTTTATGTGACTATAAACATAAAGCCATGTGGCAAAAGAGTAACAACCAGTAAGGTACATGGATGTTCCTTCACCTCTTCTGTAGGTTTAAAGTTTTTCAAGTAAAAACTTAGAAAAGCTGAGAAAAGAGTACTTTTAAAGGCATTCTCATCATTTTAAGCTTATCACTTCTAAAGGCAAAGGGTGACGGCTTGTCAACATAAAGGATGTTAAGTCAATTCTTAAAAAAACATGTAGAAGTGCGTGATTAAAGAAAAACACAGGCATATTCTGCAGGCTTTCTCTCTCATCAAACTTTCCCCAGTAAAATGCAAAAACTGTTAGTGATAACGCCCAATCTTCACACAATGAGAGTATCTCTCAATATAATGTTTTCTGGACCATAGTATGTGGGAAACATTTACAGTTACATCAAGCTGAACACAAGATTCTAAATAAAATAATGCATGGAAAGAGTGTTCCAAGTAATAACACGAGAGTGTGTCTCAGATGAAGCTGGCGCGAAGAGAGGTTTTTTTCACGTCACACTCAACGTGACTCACTCTTTGACGTTGTGCTTGTCCTGCCCTGACCTCCTTGGGGTCTTCTACATTTGGGCCAAAGCCAAGGCTAATGTTCCATAGTGAGTCCTCCAAAAGTTGATAAAGTGAAGAAAATCTTGGAGAAGGAAGCAGTGAAAGAGAAGTAGGGTCTCGTACCAAACAACTGTTGGCAATTTGCAGTCAACAGGAAGCAATGTTTCATATCCTCACATGATGGTTTGCTGCTGACACATCTGCCTTTTATTGATTTTAGCTGAATTTCAGGAAACTGGTTGAGAGTTCTGCCTTGATGTATAATACAACCATTCCCATTTCAAATAATTAAATAAAGAGTCCCAATCCACAGTTTTACGTGCAGCTGATTTTTAGGAATGGATAACGACATTAAGCAGCAGTAGATAATGAACTGAGAAAATGTTAGTGTGGCTAGCACATGGAAATGGCAAAAACCCTGAAGATGGTAGGCAAAAGACTGGTATTTGAGACACATCTAGAGCACTAACACTCCCTTTGTCATCTTTTACTCCTCCCTTTTTCTTTAGAACAAAATGCCTCACCACAAATAACTTTAATCATGGCTTATTCTTATACCTGTCCTTTCTTCCATCCACCCGTCCACCCACCCATCCATCTGTCTTTGCAGCAAGTCAACATGCTCCCTGTTGAGAATCCAAGACCCTCTGCCCACTTCTTTATATCTTGATTTTTCTTCTTACGCTCCTGTTTCAGCTCTTCCTGTTTAATAAACATTAGTGTGTCCATATGCCTTGAGAACCAGTTATACAGAACTGAATAACAGCAGTTTCCTTGCCATCAAACAACGCATGGCCAATGGCAGTGTTACTAAAAGTGTGGACCCTGAATTTGTATTTGACCCTTGATGAGTAAAGCACCTTGGAATATACCATGAATCAACACCACTAAGCTTGAGTTGGACTGAGATTTCTTTCTGAGCAAGACTTTCTTACTAAAGGAAGAAATGTATTCAATCACTTTCTGGTACAAATTCCTTATCTCAATGCAAACTGTCACCACTGCTCTGAGTACTAGCCTAGATTCTGCTTGGAAGTAGATTTTATGACAAATGTCAAATCCAATTGGGAAGGTCTAGCTGCATGGTGTGCTGAACTGAAAAGCTCCATCCAGGCTCAGAGGTAGAAAACACTGAGATTGATTATTAATGTCCGCCATGGGCTCAGCAGTAGAGAATGGTGGCATGGTGCAGGAATTTATGGATAGTTACGTACTTTATATCAGATCCTTAGCATATGTCACTTTTTATTCCTGCTTTCACTCTGGTTCCCCCTTGTGACCACCTGTATGATTCAATTTTGGTGTGATCAGCACTATTGGTGATTCACTCAGCCTTGGCCTTGCTTGTGACTTCCTGCAGTGGGCTACTGTCCAGGGTAGCCTGGCTCTCTGGTGTCTGCCCTCACCCCTGTCTCTGAATCTGGCATATTTCTATCCTCATATTTCATTGGTTTCTCCTGGCCCCCATTGACTAGTCTAGCCTACATACTCAGTCATGTCTACAGCCATTTCTATAGACACCTTGATCTCTTTGCTCCCTAACCTTTCCCATATGAAACTACCCATTTTCTCTACGTTTGCCTACAGACTGCTGATATCCCTGCAGATAGTAGGAAGAATGGGCTAGGTTTCTCTTTGAATTATAATTTACTATATATTTATGCTATCTATCTATAATATATTACATACTATACATTATAATACATATATTAATATTATGTATATGTATATATCTTTAATAGCTTGGCATCCAACATCCCATCCCACCTCCTTCTGCTGTGTCTTCCTAGTCTACTGCAGTCTGTGAAGCTGAAAGCTACATTTCCCAGACCCTCTTAGAATTTAAATACTGGCTGTGAATGAGAGGCAGAGGTGGATCATTTATTCACTATTGGTGTGAATCTAAGAGGACTGGTTCTTCTTTAGAGGCAACAGTTGAGGGCCACTAAGATGATGTATTTCTGAACTTCATCATTCCACCTGTGCCCTCCTCATTCTCCTCCTTTCAGTTGTGGAAGAGCTCACAGCTTCCCTAGCAGGCTGGTCCTGCACTGTGGTTCCCGGAGTGACTTCTGTAGTTGAGCCTCGAGTCTGCTACTTCAGCCCTCCCAAAGATTTGTAGGCATCCACGTGTATTAAATCTCTTTCTGCCTAAAATAGATGAAGTAGTTTCCATTACTTGCAGCTAACCCTGACTGATACTCCAGCCTTAACATTATTTTCGTTGCTGCTCTGTATCCTTTTCACTCATCTTTAGTTGACTCCCCATCTCATCCCCTGCAGAATTTATTGCAAACATTCTCCACTTCTGCCATCATGACTTTGAGCAAATAACTTCACCTCACAGTTTACTAAGAAAATAATGGACTATCACACATTCCCTTAAGTTTTCTGCCACTTAGCCATTTTTTCTTGTATTTTCACCCCACATCTCCTCCTTTGATTTCATAAGGGTTAACCTCTTCTTTCAAGTTCATCCTTTAATGTGCTCATGATTTCTTATCCTCTTACCTTCTTCAAAATGTTGGTATATCAATTTACTCTTTTTCTTCAAATTTTCCTCTCCAGTCTATCTCTTCTTACCCTACAAATATATTCAAGATGCTTTGGGCATAAAATTTAAATTAAAGAAAAACTTTTTAAAAATGTCTTTCCTCTAATATCTCTTCCTTTCACCATCAAATTTCAGAAATGGCAGTTGCATTTTACTGCTTCTACATTCTCATCACCCAACCACTACTTAGCTCTGGAAAGATTACTTCTATCCTTAACTCTCTACAGATGGTATTCCCTCTCAGGATATAACTGACCTTTTAGTTTACACATTCGGTGGTTCTTTTTCTAAAACCATGGGCTTCATATTTGGAATTTTGTGTTGGCTCTATCAGTTGTTGATTCCAATTCTCATTTTGCCCTTCTGAAAAATGTGGGTAATAGCATATTCGTCCCCCAGATTACTGAATGGATGAAATGGCATATTGTATGTAAAAGGCTTAGCATATTTTCTTGTATGTAATAAGCCTTAATAAATATTTAATGATAATACAACAATATCAGTGGTAAGCTCTGCAGCAATTCTCTCGTTCTTGAAATGGATTGACTAAAAGCAACCTGACAGTCTTTAGTAAAAATGACCATACAAATGCCCTCTAGCCCACCAAATCCGCTGCTGGGTTGTACTTCAAAGAATTTATTTTACAGATCCAAAAGGTGATATATTTGAAGATGTTTCTATCAGTGTTGTTTACAATGACAGAGAGGTAGAGGCAGCAGAAAGAAGCAATGACTCTTATGTCAATATAGAGGAACTAAAAACTGATTGAAAATTAAGCCATGTCTGTAATATAATGCCATTTATATATACATGAGCAAAAATAGCTCTTTATTTTTTCCAAAGAGATAACTATATCCAAAAACATAGTCAACTCGTCCAAGTGAGTTCCACTGGCTGGTAGGAGTATAACTGGGGAATAAATTCATGAAGACATATCAAGGGCCCTAAAAGAGTTCACTTCTTCCCATGAATCTTACTTCCAGGAATGTCTCTTAAAGGAAACAGTAAAAAGTGTACACAAAGATGAAAGGGAGCTTTTATAAGAGTGAAAACAGAAGACACCTAAATGTCCAATGACAGAGAAATAGTGTAATGAACTGCTGTACACCCATATTGTTAAATAGTATTCAGCCACCATAATCATGCTTTTAGAGAATTTTTAATGATGTGGGAATATATGCTATTTATGAAAAAGCAAACATAATATAAAACAAGAACTCTTTTTGTTCAAAAGAAATACATAAGTGCACAGAAAACAGTGATAAAAAGTATTTCAAGTGTTGCCTTGTGAAATGCAGTGCATCTCACGTCTACGATGAGCTTTAATTTTCCAAGTTGCCTAGGATGAGCTTTTATTCCTTGTATCACCAGAATTATATGTATGTATAAACTCAGATATAGTTATAGATAAAGCTTTTCCGGGTTGCATACTTTTTCATATAAGATTCATTGCATCTCTTATTTAAATGCAATGACTTAGTGATCCATTAGCTGAACGATCACTGAACTCATTCACTGTCACTAGCTGTAGAGAATATTTATACATAGAAAATGTTATATAATTGACTTGAGAAAGATATATTTTTGCCATCTAAACTTTGTGGCACATCTCTGAAATGGGGAAAATCTCATATAGAGGAGCCAGTCTTAACCATCACATGCTTAACTGGGGAGCCCACAAAATGATCCTTTAGACATGGCCTAAATCATTTTAACTGTCATCCACATTGCTTCTCTTTGCCTAGAGCTGAACCAAGAGGTTCCCCAGGGAGCCATGAGACAGGACAAGAAGGGGTATATGATCAGATTCCATATTTTCACCCTTTCCAATACTTTATTGGGAAAAAGTATGCCTACTTGATTAGTTTAATGGAGGGGGAATGCTTTACTAAGAAAGTTAAAACAGCGTCTCTATTCCCAGAAGCAGGATCCATTGTATTGTCTATCTTGGGTTTCCTAGATGATGTGTATTTGAAGAACATTTGTAAACTAGTTGCTGTTATTTTTACTTGAAAAGATAGCACACAGCAATGGCTGGATCTATGCTGAAGATGGTGGGGTAACTTCAATCTTTGATCATGTCATTAGCTGCAAACACATGCCAAAGTTTGATAAACTTGAAGAAAAGAAAACCCCATAGCTGTATGGTGAGGAAGGAAGATCAGTGGCCCACCCTACACACTAGTAACAGGGAGAAAGCAAAGCAGTTACCCACAGGTACCCAGGAGGTCAGCTTCTGGTTCTTTGATTAGAAAATTGGCTTCAATTACCCACATATCACATCACATCACATCACATCTCATGGCAAAGTTCAAGTGCAAACAGGTGTTATTATGTGGATTTAAACTCTCAATCACTAGTGAATACTTAGTGAACCATACACGTAAGGTTGGTTGGTTGTTGGTTTTAATCTAAGGCAGGAGTAATGTGATCTATATTTTTCTCCTTTTTGTCTCTTAGTATCCTTTTTTAAGAATTCACTACAAGTTGCTAGTCTAAGTTCAAATATTTCTTCAATTGGAACTCATCATGGAAGAACCTGAAGGCCTAGAAATTCTCCTTCCTGATGCTACTTAGAACCAAATGGTCACAGGGAATCTCTGGTGAAAAGAAAATGCAGGGCTGATTAACCCTATTGCAAAAATGAATTTGTAATGAAATTTGGTGAGTTAACACAATGGTTTTCTTAAGTTATTGATTTAATTAAGTAAATTATTAGTTCTACATGGTCGTTCCACCATTCATTTTATATTGATTCTAGAAATGCAGCTGTTCAATTGGAAACCAAGTATGTTAAGTGCAGATAAAATACAAAATAAAATTCAGGCATTGGTGAAATTTAATTCCATTATCATACATTTAGCTTAATGGTGAACTGAGTTTCTTGATTCATCTCAATTATTTCCTCAACAAGGCTTTACTGATTGCATGGCTAGCTTGAGAGGAAATAAATTTATGCCTCAACACTGTGAAGGTAGCCTGCTATGCTCAGGTTCAGGGGAGGGGGCAGATTCCTAAAGAATCACTCAGGGCTATGTACAGAGACACAAGAAAAGAAGGGCATTTTGTCCTTGGCTGGGTACTCGCTAAGCTTCAGAATTTTTAGGCCCCAGTTGAAAGTTACGGTGAAGGGGATTTTGGAAAAGCTTTCTGATGGTGGTTGTGGAACCTGAACATTAAGATAAGTGATTGTTCTTATCTGGCAGCTTCAGAAGGTGGGATGCTTGTTGGAGGGGCCCGTGGGGGTAGTCTGTGTGAGAATATTGATTATATGTCTGAATCTAACCTCTTAGGGTTCTCCAAAATCCTAAGTTGGGCAGTCCTTTGCTCCCATTGCAATAACAACAAAAATGACAAAAATGGAAATTTGAAAATATTGGAGCACTATGGAGGCAATGAAATTTGGAAGAATGAAAATTCCAGATAAGAAGGTGGCCCTTCCTAGCTGACCTACCATTTTACTGAGGAGGGACCTGAGGCCCAGAAGTGCCAACTAACCTTCTCCAAGTCTTGCAGTGAATGAACAGCAAAACTGGCCAGTTTAGCTACAGAGTTAACCTTATGATTGAGCTGGCTAGTAACGTCTGTAGCTACTTACTGTGTAGTCCACAGGTAAACACTAGCACCTGATCAGAAGGATCTTGCCCCTGAAGGCCAGAGGTCAGGACCATCAGGATTTGAAGCAGCCTAACCAAGCTCCAGCTTCCAGCAAGAATCCTTGGCTCTATCATTGATATCGCACTAATCAAGGCTGTTGTCTATCCATGTCTAGCTGTAGTTCAGAATCCATTTTCCTTGATTAAATGTCAATTTTTTCAGTTCTCATGAAAGGCCATTTCTTGGAAATCTGTTGTCTCCTGAGGTGGATTTTAAGACAATCCAGTCAACTTTGTGTACATCTACAATCTTATAGGCAGGCGTGGGTCAACTGCTTATAGCCCGTCGGGCTCCTAAATGTCTTACAGCCATTGGCCCAGATCAACCTGACCTAGGGACTTTGTAAAGATGCAGTCTATACTTCTACTAGCAAATTTTTTTGTGTGTATGTTTCTAAAAAAATAACAACTATGTAATTGTTTCTTGCTCAAATTTCAGGGCTAACATCTTTACTAGTTAGTGTGTATTGTTTAGATGTTTATCAAACATCCATACACAAATGGTCATTTTTGAGAAGCTTTTAGTGTTTTATATTTCTCAATAATTTTATAGAAAAAATGGTATCATTGAGATGTACAGGTTGCAAATAACTACAGGTATGAATGCTAGCTTGACCTTTTGAATTTTTCTCAGAAAAAAAGCAGATGAAAGAAAAATTTTAAATTAACCATTAATGATAGCATAATGCAGTGAATTTTTACTGGAGGTTTAAATGTTGGATTAGTATTTTATGTATCATCATTTGAGTTGAAATATATTTTCTGACACACATGAAGAATTTAGGCATTATAAAATGTGTTCTAGTAGAAGTTCCACCATACAAAGTCTAGGCTAGAGACTATTTCCAGGGTCCATTTTACCAATACACTTAAACATATTCAGCAATACCTTTATGTTTTTATTTATTTCTTCCTGAAAGTTATTTTCTCTCTTAAACAGGTGCTGTATTTTACATTATTAAAATGTAAATAAATAAAATCTAAATGTAAAATACTAGTGCTGTATTTTACAATATTATTTTGAAAAGAAATAATTCTGAAAACAAGTACGATAGCATCAGAATAGTAATGTAAAGAGACACGTTTTCCCTTAAATCTCACTTCTTTTTGTGCAAGAATGAAACCTCCAAGTAGACCACTTAGGTGCTGTGAAACCATTAAGTGACTGAAGCTTTATCACAGTGAACACACACACAAGGAAAGTCTGGTGCCAGTTGGCACTAGACGTTTAGGTGCAAGTATAAAATTTCCTTCCCCTTCCAGATAGGATGTTAGAAAATCCCAGGTGGTGAATTCGTTTTAATTTTGCTTGTTTTCCATCTTCACTCCTCTGGCAACCTCAGTCTCCTGCCAAATAACCGTCCCTGCCATTTGGCCCGGTTGTTTTCTGGCATCACAACAAGGGAAGGGAAACCACTGGAGGTGTTCTTCCTGAGACCAGACATGCGGGGTTGCCGCCATCGGCAGCTTGCGATAACTCCACTGATGCAGGCTCTCAAAGAGGTTTCGGGGGCCGCACACCGTGCTCACTGAAGATTCCCCTATAAAGCCATTTTCAGGAAGAACTCTTTAAAAGAACTGTCTGGGTCCTCTGCCTGTTGTCAATCTTTGTCCTGACTGCTCCATTCCCTCTGCTTCCCAGTCACTCCCCACCCCCCACTGCCATTCCATCTGACCCTCCTTCCAACCAGCTCTCAAGACAGGCTCTGACACACTCATTCCCATTAAGGTGTAATGGACTTACTGCTGTATTTAGTAGGTACCAAGAGTCACCTTTTAGGGGGAAATGTACATTTTGATAGAGTTCCTTAAAATGAATGTCTAGCTGCAGAGGGTCCAACATTAGCAAGAAGACAGTGGAGAAGTGGAGAAGTGGCCCTGAATCATACATGCAAGTTGGTGCTCATTCTTCTTCGTTGTTAGGGTGGGCATGACAAAAAGAAGCTCAGCTGCTTAGGCTTGCTGCATAAAAACAAGCAGAGAGTTGACCTACTGTTCATTGGACTTAAGCCTGTGGACAGGCAATACATAAAATTGAAGACAATGTTGAAGAATTGTCTCAACACATTGCAAAAGAAGGTATGTTTGTGGGGGAGGGGTTATAAGGGGACGAAACGGTAATGGAAAAATACAATAAAGATTAAATAAACATTTAAAGTATCTAAGTATCTCATGCACATAAGATTTATGAGAGATAACACTTACAAAAGAGAATATTTATTTAAATGTTATCCATGTTGGCTTTACTCATTCAATTACTCTTTGCCATTTTAATGCATGGAACAATGGAGCTGAGGGGGAATAAAAGGCTTTAAAATGTTGAAAAAATAGGAGGAATATACCGGAATTCTTTGTTTAAAAAAAAGTGCTTTTGCTCTTGTGCAGCTTGAAATGGCAGCGGTTAGTTTCTTAGGGGGATATAATCACTTGCACAAGGAGAAAACATATCATTTTAGATCAAATCAGCATTTGATTTGATCAGCAAATTCCTAATTTGAAGAAAGAAAAATAGCTTCAGGGCCTGGGAGGGCCAGAGTAGTGAACCTCGCATGTAAAATGTGAGTCTTTGATTAGGAATTTAAATAATTATTAGCTTATACCACGTGATGCTTCTCCTTTTTTCCTTTCTCACTCTACATCTGCAGGGTATTTTATACAATTTAACTATGGGGAAGAGGGCAAGCGTGGCACATGGCCCTGGTCCTTGCTTACCTCTCATTAATTCCAGATGCCTCGCTTACATGCAGGTACCTGTGGCCAGAAGGTAAGAAAAGTCATAGGTGATAGCTGTAGACAGAATACAGTAACATTTTGAAGATTCTAAGATATCTTGTTTCTGGTTCCTTCTTTCTAAATGACAACTAATTGTACATTCAAAAACTAAATATGGATATATTCCATTTTAGGTAATCGTGCTTTCATGCGAAAATTACTACTGGGATTGTGCAGACTTTTTCCTAGACTTTTTATTTATGGAATTATTTTTAACCAAGTAATTCTTATTCCTCTCCAGTGATATAAAGCAATACTACTATCTGCGTTTCTTAGTAAAAGAAAATCAGAGTATAATTTGTCTCAACATTGTTTTCAGAACCAAAACATTGAAATTTGATGGTGTGACTTTTCTGATGTCAGAAATATATTTTATACTTAAATTTGAAGTAACTCTGCCTAGCTATGGAGACATACAACATAAGGTAGGAAATTTCCTACCAAAATTGGTAGGAAAATTGTTCAGAAAAATCCAGCATGTCCTCTCAGTCTGTTTCCTTTCCTGAGAGTCCAACTACCTCAGGTGCACAATTGACTGTGTGTGTCAATTAATGAGATGGAGTGGAGGGTTAGAGCCATTTCACATGGGGGATGGGTTTCTCCGTGTATCTAAGGACTCACTTGTCCAACCAGACCTCCCAGCTCAGCTCACCAACACCTGAAGGAATTGTGTTTGCTCAGTTCTTCCCTGAGACAGCAAATGGGTAAAATGACTGGACCCCTATGGACAAGAGGTCACCTGAACAAAGCATGGGCAGTGATGCCCAGTGTGGATGGCAGTTTACCTCCAAGCCCTGGTCTTGTGGGAATGGTGATTTATGGACCAGCACCAGTCGAGGTCTCCATCAGGGCTCACTGTCCTGGTTCTGTGTCTCAGACTCACCATTTATTCCCTCATTTCCTCCAGCCCAATCTGGCCACTTTCAAATCCGAATAGTTCTTCAGTAATGGTACAGAATTTGCCTCACTTTGTCTATCACATTCTAAGTTCCTTCCTGAGAGTAGAGGCTTTCTGTTTCTTGGCAGAGTTCATTAGTTTTGCCTTCTCTGTTTCTAATCCTGGTCCTGAATTCCATTGTTTAAATGCATACAATGAAGGCACACAAGAGGAAGACTCTCTTGGTTTATACTTTCTCCATGATTTTTTCCTCCTCTCATATGCTTCCTGAATCTTAGAGAGGATTTTACAGTCTGTGATGGATATAGAAAGGAAGAGAAAGAAGTCTTTAAAATCAGAACTGCGTGGAACACGTTTCCTATCATTCAAAATATTAGGTCCTTCCCGTGGACATTAAAAGTCTACAATGCTGAGGAAGAGTTTCCTCAGTGAAGAGAATTTGGTAGGTCTATGTATAGAAATGATAATCAGTAACACGATCCATGTTCTTTAGGAAAAAATCTTGTGTTTCACAAGTAGCATGCATCTTCAGGGAGCTCAACTTCAGATGTATAACATAGAGGGTTTTGACGTGTAAATGCTTTTTAAAGACGAAGAACATTTCCTTATGTTTTAAGACATTCCCAGTGTGGCCTGCACTGGAGGGAAGATAAAAATGAAGATTTTAAAGTGTTATATGTTCTTCATGCCAATCATTCAACTGTACACACCAGAATTATCTTCAAATCAGTCATCAACCAACAGTATCATGAAATATGTCAAGAGTGCAGTAAAGAGATTGGGCTATACAAAGATTGTTTCTAAGGGCTAGCCACCACCATTTCTGGCAATGCCTGGGTTAAAACAAGGGAAACTATCAACCAATAGGTGCTGCATGGCACACAGCACCAGAGCACCTTCAGGGAGTATTAGGAAAGCCAGTAAACCACGTAAGGGAATTCTCACCTGAGTAGGATGGGAAAGGTGTCCCGGTGCTTCCTGGTCTTCCGGTGCACTGACTGCAGACCCAGAACATTTCCTCTCAGCCTCTAAGTGCTCCTCTGCTCTGCTCGGCACCCACCTGACATTGTCTGTTTTGGTTTTTGTAATTTTTAACTTCATGAGCAGCCAATGATGATGACTAGGTCTTGCATGGGAAAAGTTTAGACTAATTCTGAGTTTTAGACTTCTTATGTGTTCTTTAAATAAGGGATATTAATGGTGTTCTTCAAGTCATATTTGTTTACTAATTTTTTATCATTTTACCTGTCAGTCATTAGGAGAGAGGTATTGAAATCTTTCACTATAACTGTGTATTTATCAGTTTCTCCTACAGTTTCATACATTTTAGAAATCTATCTTGAGGTCAACTTATTATCGGAGTCATATATTTAACAACTGTTGTATGTTTCATTATTATGGAATGAACATCTTACCATTATATAATGACATCTCTTATCCTTAAAAATGATTTTTAAGATAAAGTCTGTTTTGTATGATATTAATATAGAGATGCTAGCTTTCTTCTGGTTTCACTTTTAGTTTCTAAAAATTGATTTTAATTTTTTTCTATTTCTTTGTTTTCTTATTTCATTATTTACTCCATTTCTATTTATTTAGGAATAATCCTTGAATTTTACCCTGGTTACTTAACAACTTGAAAAAGCTTAAAGTTAATCAACATATTAACCCCTCTTCGAGAAAATAGAAGCAACTCAGAACAAATTTATTCCAATTTTCCCCTCCCGAAATTATACTGATTTGTTTTGGGTAATTGTGGCTCCTGTGTGGAGAAGGGAGGCTAGGAAGGGCAAACGTGGATATGCGGAAACCAGTTGAGAGGCCTTGGCTCTGGCCCAGTGGCAGCAGTGACAGCAGCTCAGGTGGATGGATTGGGTGCAGGGCAGTAATTAGGTGCCATTGCTTCCCAGCACAGGATGGGACAGAGTGCCATCGTCTATAATGGAGCTGGTTTCAATGTGCGTTACAATAAAGAATAGCTAATGTTAATTGAGAGCCTGCATGGGCCAGGGCCCTGCAGTAGCACTGAACATGGATTTCTTCTGTAAGTCTCACAAACGTCCTGTGAGATAGATTTGTTGCTTCACACAGAGAGAGACCCAAGGTTGCCCACTAAGTGCTTGGCCACCCTGACGCACAAGGGGGGTAAGAGGGCAGACCACGGTGTGGACCACTGAGCTAATGGGCTGAAGAAAACCATCCCCTTAAGAACCAGCAACCTCAAATCACCTGCTTTTTCAAAGTAGGAGTCAATATCCATGTTTTTCCCTTGAAACTACAAAGTATATTAGAGAATTGGAATAATTGTGAAAATAGAGGCTCTTGTTTTCTTCTTTTCTACTGTATTCAAGTTGAAAATAAATACTTGATTTTTCTCTGCATATACTTCACTGTTGTATAAAGTATGTACCTCTGTCTGTCTGTCTGTCTATCTATCTAGTATCTATTTTGTATTTCATGATTGCCTCTAAGTTAATAGTTTTAAAAAATTATCTTTTGCATTAAAAAGATGTAAAAGGTTGTCTGTATCAAAGTAAACAGTATTTGGTCAACAAATATTGTTTAAAAGTGATAAAAAAATTAATGAGATGTTAATTATAGGTAGTCCCAATATATAAATAAGTAGTGTTCAAAAATTTATATAAAGTTTCATTTGCATTTCTATGTAAGACAAAATTATAGCCAGCATTTATAAAGTAATTACCATGTATTGGGTGCTTTACAAATATAAATTGTTAGTTCCAGAAAATACTACAAAGTGTGTAAATTACTCCCATTTTACAGATGAGGAAACTGAAGCTGAAAGAAGTTAAGTAACTCACTGAAAGCTGTACAGCTCATAAATAGCATAGGAGAGTTGGGATTTTAACCCAGGGAAGCTCCAAGGCTTGGCCTCATTACGCCATTCTTGGCAAGCTCGTGAAGCATAGTGCACAATGCAATATACAGATGCTCTGTCATAAAACCATACACTTGAAACCTATATAATCTTATTAACCAGTGTCACCCCAATACATTTAATTAAACAAAATCTATTGAAGTCATAAATGCAGCTTCAATATCACTCTGGAGAAATCAGGGTTTGCCTACTCCCTCTATGCTTTCCCAAACCCTGAGTACCGGTTGGGCTATGAATCTCTTTCAGTCCAGAGCCCAATTCCCCATGAGGTTGGAGCAGCCCTCAAGCTAGAATCTCTCAAACCCCAGATGAGATGTAAAACAGGATCAGGGCTGTGAACTGGCATCTGGCAGCCAGCTGTGGGTCAAGAGAAGGCTCCAGTAACAGCTGGAAGAAGTAAGAGGCCTGGCACAGGGGTTTACCTCTTGGGTGTGGGAGGTGGAGACAGGGACTTGGGGCCCCAAGGACCCGTGGCAGGTACTGTCTGAAAAGGACTCTGTTTACAATGGCCATAAAAAGGATGTTGGGGAGATATTCTGTGTCAGAAGGACACAGCAGTTTCCCTTCGACTCCAGTTTTAGGTTGGGGAATTATCTGTGTGTTTTTCCTTTCCTTCTCCCTCTCAAGATAGCCTACTGGGAAATAAGTGTATTTTAGCAAAATGAGAAATAAGCAAATTTGGTAAAATTATTTATAACTAGGCCTCCCTTCCTCATATCAATAAGATTTTGTTTCTCCTATTCTTGTGGCTATAGATTGTACATAGAGACAAGGTCAAATGTACATTTGTATTTTTTTTAAAAGAAATTTATCTATTCACTTATAAAGAGAGGGGAAGGGAGACAGAAAGAGAAGGAGAGAAACATCAATTGCAGTTGCCTCTTGCACACCATCTACTGGGGATCTACCCAGGCACATGCCCCAACCAGGAATTAAACCAGTGACACTTTGGTTCACAGGCTGGCACCCAATCCACTGAGCCACACCGGCCAGGGCTACATTTGTAGTTTGTATCATGACCCCGACATAACAGGTGTTCAATAAGCATATGATGAAGGGAATTGAGTTAAATTCTTGACGACCAACATAATAAAATAAAAAATACACTTTCCTAATAGACTGGATTGAAAATGTTTGAAGACAGAATTGTGAAGGTAGACAGCATTGTAATACATTAGTAAGGCTGTGTCTGCAGGGTTTTCAAGCAAAATGTTTCCAACTACTTTTAAAAATCATCAATAATTTTACCATCTTTCTGCTAAAATATTGGTTGCTGTGGACTACTTAGCTCAGCAAGGTTTGGTCTCTTACTTTAGCTTTCAGTCTTCTTTCTTATTGTGGTTTCTGCCCCAACCTGACAGCAGACTCCATGGCTTTACTCCTGCTGTTCACGCCCTCCGTTAACACTGATGAAATCCCGAGGTGAGCATGTGGATTTTGCACAGGTGTACAGTAACCTCCGATTTCAGCAATGGGACAGCCTTGAGTTGAAGGAACTTCATCACAGCAATGAATTTCAAAATTCTGGGTATGAACATGTAGTTGGTGTGAAATGAAACAGAACTCTGATTTAGGACCTCACGAAGCATCTATCTTGGTGGGGCCAGTGTACTTCAAGTCCTGTGCTTGGCTCTGTAGGTCACAAAATGGGATGTTTTTCAGTTTACCCCAATGTTTACTTCAGGTATAGGGGTGAGAAGTCACACAAACCAAGCAGAGAGGAGCAAATGCATTCATTTAAGAAATCTATCACAGGGGCCAGAACATTCACTAGGAGAGCCTACTCTGCTTTCATAGGATTATCTACATGGGAAGTCAGGTTATAACAAAGGGCTATCTGGTGAGTGTGAAATTGGAATTAGGAATATTCTTAATGGTTAGTCGTGAGTTGTGATAGGGTAATTTATCCACTTTGAATAGAATTAATATGATTCAGTAATTGTCTATTGAGCATCCTCCAAAGCCCTGCGAGGAGAACCCAGCAATGGTGACAGCCTGTGTGCACAGCCTCTTCCCCAGACAGTGGGGGATGAGGATGGGTGCTCCATCCCCGACTCTCTCTGGCCTGCTGCCACCACACCCCTGCAGGTCATTTCCTGGGGCCGCTCAGGGTGCAATGTTAGGCTAAACCTTTCTGGATTGCATTCCAGGCATGTCTTCATGTGACGTGTGTCCATGTCACCCAAGCAGAACTTGTATCCCCAAATCTCCTTATGCACACTTCTCAGTCTTTTAGATTTCTACTCTAGGTGGTAATTTTATTGGTTATGTTGATTTACTCCTTTAAAATCAAATGATTATTTTTGAAAATCAACTTTTAACATATGTAATACAGGCACATAGTATGAAATTCAATAATACAAAAGAATGTACAGTAAAAATCTCCACTTACCTTCCACCTCTCATTTTATTTAAACCTCCTTCCAAGTTTTTATTCCAGTTGCAGAAGCCTGGGGAGGGTGCTTAGAAAACACATTCTAAATTAGATCCTTCTCATGCATGTTCTCCCAGCACCCCATGTTTCCCTTATCACTAGCACTTAATTTCTTGTTTCCTTGATTCCTCTATTATAGATTGCCAGCTCCTTGAGGAATGGGATAGTCTGCTTTATTTCCAGCATTTGGTACAGCGACTATACCTCAGTACATGGAACGATAGATATTTGTTGAATGAATAAATATTATCGGTAACTGACATTGACTAAGTGTTGACAATAAAATGGAATAAGACATTGTATTAAGATCATTATTTATTGTGGTATATGAATATGAGTCAGTGCCCCACCCATACTCCCCTTGCCCTTACTATTTCAGTGCACACAGGACCAACTTCTAAATGCATTTCTTTGCCTGAGGGCACTCTCTGACCACCAGAGTCCAAAATGCAATGGACTTAATGAACCCTTCCCACCACCACCAGTAACCCTCAACCAATGAGTGATGGGAAGTGGGGTGTAAATACCCAGTTTCTTTCCCCCTAGGGTGGGATAATTCTGAGGCATGCCTCTTACATATGCTCCCAGGATTTCAAAGCGAGATTAAACCTCATTTACCTGTAATGGCAAATTGTTTGGGAAAGTGCTAGCTGACACCAGTGTCCTAAAATTAACACTGTTGTCTCTAATTGGCCTAACTTCCATCATGCGACACCTGCACAGTCACTATCCTTGCTCTGATTGGCCACACTTGGGTCACATGTCCATCTTTGGCCTTTAGGGTTGGAATAAATTTCACCAGAATCACAAAGATGGAGAATGAGGAAGAAAAGAAAATCAGAGGCCATTTTCAGGAAATATTGTGATTAGAGGTGGAACAGCCAAAGAACAACTGTGTTCCATTACAGACAGAGGACTGAGACTCACTGAAAAGAAAAAACTTTTTTCATTAAGATTTATAGCTGGTCTGAATTATTTATCAGACCTTCTAAGGAAAATAATATTTCTCTATTTTAAACTTCCTGAGAGCCTAAAATGAAAGATTCTTTTGATAAGTAAGATAGATATTTTTCTTTTGGGGGATGGGGGCATGATATTAATATCTACCCCCAGTATGTCCACAGGTCAAGCATTTGGCTTTGACAAACATATCAAAATATTATTCACCTCTGCAAATACATCTGAATTTTTTAAAAAATAATATTTGAGGAGTTTTCATAAAGAGATAACTATTTTGAGCATCTGGTCATAGAAAGTCTGAGGTGTCAGATATTCAACACACTTGAAGTTTCTCACATGAAAACACCTAAAACCTCTGAGCTCTCCTCCCTGAAGTATCTCTTATTTGCTATCAGTTAATTCCTCAAACTTACAGGATTAACCTTCTCACTGGACATTCTTATTGTTTTACTCCCCTACCTTCTACTGTCCCAGGAATGCTAAATTTACCATTACGATATTTTTTAAAGATGTTATGTATTTATTTTTTAGAGAAGGGAAGGGAGGGAGAAAGAGAGAGAGAAACATCAATGTGTGGTTGCTTCTCACATGGCCCCTACTGGGGACATGGCCCACAACCCAGACATGTGCTCTAACTGGGAATCGAACCTGTGACCCTTTGGTTCTCAGCCCGCACTCAATCCACTGAGCTACACCAGCCAGGGCCCAATACAACATTTTTAAATATAAGAATAACAATATCCCCCATCTTCAATTTAGAGTTTAGTTGGTTATGGAATCTCTGGCTCTGTGGAGTGGATGGGGAGCTCAGTCTTCCTCAACAGCGGCTGTTTGGTCCGTCGTCTCTTCAGTCAGGATGCCTGATGGAGGTCTGTCCTCTGAACACGTGCCCCAGGTGTCTTTCTCTCAAGTGTCGCAAAGGGGAAAAGTTCACACTATCCCTGAAAAGTTCAGAGAGCAGGCAGTTCAGGCCTGCCAGACTCCCGTTGTATCAGCGTGAAGGAGAATTGCTTTTTAATAGGAAGAAAACACTTTGTGGGGCTAGTCATTGTTGGAATGAAATTCCAGCCTGACATCTGTTCCAGATTCACCTGCAGCTGTTGCTTACCTCCACAGAGGCAGCTGGCGGCATGGTACAACACCAGATGCGTGAGAGGAGGAGCCAGGAGAACGGAACCTCTCCGGGCAGCCACCCCCTTGCTGAGTTATGCTGGGGGTCACGTGATCACTCTCTCTACAGCAGGGTTCTTGACTTGGGTTGCATGTGAGAATCGCTTGGGAGCTTTAAAAATCCTAACGTGCAATCTACGCCTGAGACCCCTGAGAATCTCTACGAGTGAGATCCAGCCATTAATAGTTTCAAGGCTCCAAGGTGATTACGTTGTGCAGTTAAGGACACAAACCACTGCCTAGAGCACTAGGATTTTTGCTGCACCACTGATGGGAGTTGTAAAGGACAGAAAAGGCTAACAGAAAGGAAAGGGGCATCTGGGAAAAGGTTCACCTGCAGCTGTTGCTTACCTCCACAAAGTCAGCACAACACTACACGAGATGTGTGAGAGGAGGCGCAGCACATAAGGAAGGGGCTACATTTTCTAATACAGAGGACACAGACATTTGGAAAAACACTGGAGTTAAGAAACATTGAGATCTGGGGAAAATATGGAAAAATGATGCCACAACTGGAAAAAAGCTTAGATGTGTTTCAACCATCTACACAAACAGTCTACATGAAGCTTGAATCCAGTCTCTGCTGTAATACCAACAGTGAGAGGTCCGCCATCAGCACCTTCCTCAGAAAGGTCTTTCTGGTATCAATCTAATCTCCCTTCCTGGTAAATTATATCCATGTTTCCAGTTCTGCCCTTGAAAACAATTCAGAATAAATCCAATTCTCTTCAATCTAACAGCCCTTTGAACAAAAGGCAGCAATTTCCTGCCCAGACTCACACAGACTCTGCATTCCAATTAATTCTAATATAATATGCAACTCACAGTTATAAAAAGCCTTTCATATTTATTATGTCATTTGGTCCCCACTCTGTCTCTGCAAAGTAGGCATTCATCTATAATTTCCATTTTACAGATCATAAATATGAGGTTCAGAGAAGTCGAGACTTGACTGAAATCATACAAGTAAGTACCAGAATCACAACTTGAACCCAGGCCTTCTTACTAAATCTGTGCCCTTTTTACCATATATGTTACAGACCCCATACTTTTGTTAATGCATCTAAGATGCCTTTAGGTTTTTTTAATAGCACCTTTATTGAGGCATAACTCATAAATCTTGAAATTTGCCCTTTTAAAATGTATAGTTCAGTAGTTTTTAGTGTATTTGTAGAATTATGCAACTATTGCAGCAATCTGATTTTCAAACATCTTCATCACTCCAAAAGGAAACCCCATATCCCATTAGCAGTCACTGTCTGTCACCTCCACCCTCCAACCACTGGAAAGATGTGTTCTGTCCATGCATTGGAGAAACATTCAACTGTGGAAAACGAATGTTCACTGACACCTGGTATAACACGAATGAACCTTGAACACATGGTACATGAAGGAAGCCAGTCACAAAAGATCACATATGACTCCATTTACATAAAATGCCCAGAATAGGTAAATCTGTAGACCCATTAGCTTTTGCCAAAAAAGTGTGGTAGACTCCATATAACATAAAATGCATCATCTTAACCATTTTTCAGTGTACAGTTCAGTGGCATCAAGCACATTCACGATGTTGTACAACCATCATCCCCATCCATCTCCAGAACTTTTTCATTACTCTGAACTGAAACTCTGTCCTTGTTAAACCATACCACTCCATTTGCTCCACCTGCAGCCCTTGGCAATGACTATTCCACTCCCTGTCTCTATGAACGTGACTGTTCTGGGTCCTGCAGTAGAATCATACTTTATTCATCCTTCATCTTCTTGAGTATTGTTATGACAGTTTCACAATTCTAAAATAATGTCAATTCATCCATGTTGTAGCAGTTGTCAGAATTTCTTTCCTTTTAAGGCTGAGTAATGTTCATGTATCTATTACATTTATTTATATAACATTTTTTAAATGTATTCATCAGTCAGTGGACACTTGGGTGCTTCCATGTTTTGCCCATTGTGAATAATATGGCTACCATCAGTGTATAAATGTCACAAGGGTCTCTGAGATCCTGCTTTCAGTTCTTTGAGGAATATGCCCAGGAGTGGAATCCCTGGGTCATATGGTACTTCTATCTTTAATTTTTTTCAGGAAAAACCGCATTCCTGCCCTTCACTTTTATAAGCAGTCCCAGGAAGTCACTGTACACGAAAGCTTCAACCCTCCCTACCACTCACATGGGGCAGGCCAAAGCTCCCTGCCCATCCATTCCAGGCTCCCAGACAGTGAGGCGAGGAACCAGAACTCCCCACTGCATTTCATAAACAATCAAGTAATAAAATGTCTCGTTAAAAAAACTCAGTGACTCAAACTGATTTTGTTCTGCTTATTGTCAGTTGAGAAAAAAATCTGAAAGCAGTACTTCATTTTTAATAATCCTGTGAGTCAAACTTTCCTCACTGCCCATGAGTGTTCAGAGATAAACCCGTTTACGGAGAGGTGGCTTCTGCATGTGGCCCAAACAGTATGTTAGGCACTGAATTTTATTCAGAGAGGATTCAATTTGCATCCCCTAATGGTTTAGTTGCAGTCATGCCTCAAGGCATAGGAATAGACTGGATTTTGTATCACTTTATTTTTCTGACTCAGGAGGGAAAAGGCAGATTGAAGCAGTTTATGGTTTCTGATTTGGAAAGGAGAGAAGTATTACCCTTTTTCCCTTACCCTCAAGTGCTTTCTTTTTTCCCTCCTAAATGTCACTCTCCCTGACAAAAAAAAAAAAAGAAAAGAAAAGATATTCATAGCATTAAATTCCTCAACTTATCACTAACATTTTCTTTGCAGAAGCAATGGATAGAAAACTGCCAGGTGGAGAATCCAAGATGGCGGTGTAGTTGGTGGAAGCTACACTCACCACCTCCCAGGACCAAACTGCAATTACAGCTAATATAGAGAGCAATAAACCTGAATAACCTATTGAAGATTAGCTGAAGAAAAGTCTTATAACCAAGGAGTTACAGAAGCTGTATTGTGACTGGTAGGGAGGGCAGAGATGTAAAAAGGGCTGGCCCCACCCCACAGGCAGCAGCTGAGGTTCTAGAGGGATATCTCAGCTCAGCCACAAGCCAAGCTCCCCAACCCAGATCACTAGAGGTAGGAAGAGGTGTCCACATAATATCTGTCTATGAAAGTCTGAAAGGCTTCTGTCCATCAGGGAGAGACACACACAAAATCTTGTTCTCAGCCACTTGCCCTGGGCTCCAGCAGAGGGAGGGCTGAGCAGACTAGTTCTGTGAGGAGAGACTGGGGTTTGTGGCTCTGGCGAGAGAGCTGAAGGGACAGGCGCCAGGATCCCTGTGCTCAGTCCCTCTCTTACACCCTAGATGCTATCTTACTTGGGTGGAACACCCCCTTCATATGGTACAAGCCTGGGGGAAAGCAATAGCCCCACCCTCTGGACTCCTTGTTGCCCCATCCTGTGGAGGTGGCGCCCTGCTGAAGTATCAGGTGCCTCGGCCAGGGTGTTAAGGTCCATGCAGACTCAGGGGATGTCAGTGACTGAGTGGTGTGGCTTCGAGACAGGGCCATTCCCCCAGTTTCCTGTGAATATGACCAGTGCCTCCTCCTTGTGGGAGATCCACTATCCTCACTCTCTGGGCTCCTGGTGTCCCCACCTCCTGATTCTTGAAGGCTCTGCCCTGCTGAGGTCTGGGAAGAATCCAGGACAGACTAAGTTGTGAGGCCCTGGGGTGGGGGCAATTCCCCCCACATTTTTCCAAGCCTGAATGACATTCCTACGCCCTCATGGGAAATCCTCAAGCTTCATCCTCCTGATGCCCAGTGGCCCTGCCCTGCTGACATCAGAACCTGGGACAGACTGCCTTGAGTGGCTCTAGGATGGGGGCCATTTTTCCCTCACATGTCTTACCAGTGCAGAGCCCTCCTTTTACATGGCCAAATCTTGGTTGCTTGGAGCCTGATAAATTTGGCTGGCCTTACCCTGATGATTCCCTGAGATCCCACCCTACTATAAAGATGTGCCAGCATCTAGCTGGTGGCAGCTAGACTAGGCATACCCTGGGACATTTGCTGAGTAGCCTCAGACCTGGCACTGGCACCAAGTATGAACCTATATCAGTCTGATGAACAGCACTCACCCCTACCTGGTGACTCACTGAGTAACCTACTCCACGAAACTCACATACTGGAAGGGGCTCTTTCACTGACTGAGCTTAACAAGCAGAAGGCAGCCAGAGGCAAGCAAATCTCAGGATGCCTTGAAACTTTTGCTGACCTGTGCCTGGGCCAGGTGTAGGTCAAAGGCAGTCTTGGTGCACAGCTTGGTCCTTCATGGACATCCAGGCCCCACAGAGGCAGCCACACATTGTAGACGGCTTCATAGCTCCAAACTGGTTGCCCAGGGCCAGTCACAGGCAGCATCTGACATTGGTCTGCACCAGAGTCCCTCCCAAGAGGCCCCAAAGCCAATACACTCAGTGGAGAGCTTCAGACAACATCAAGGCAGGATCCAATTAGCTTAATAAGTGGGCCTTGCAGGTAATAGTGATGAGAAGCCTTTGAAGTTCTTGCTTTAAGTTTTTTAAGGTAATGGTGGCCACTATCCTAATAGATTGCAGAAGAAAAAAAAAATGATGAGAGATGAGTGGTTTGGGCCGGAGACATGGTAAAGCAGGTGGTTAGAAGTGGTCTGTTCTAGATATATTTTATAGGTAGAGCTACCAGGTTTTGTGGATGGACTAGTGTGCGTTTGGAAAATAAAGGAGTCAAGGATGACACCAGAGTGACTGACCTGAGCAAATGCTGGGGAGGGAATTGTTGGAAGCTGAGGTGGTGAGGGCTGCAGGAGAAGGTGAGTTTGGAAGGGCTATCAGGAGCCCAGTTTTACGGATGTTTAGATAAAAATGCATATCACACATGTATCCAGTTAGAATGTCGAGTATCTGTCAGATATGTGATTCTTGGTGAGTTTTGGACGTTAAGTGCTGATTGGTATAAATGGTTTTGTTTTTGTAAATCACTGTTTGTAATACAAAGAAAAGGTTGGAGGCAGCCTACACCAGTCATAATGACCCATGAAGTATTCCAGGGCGTTAGAAGCTCACACAATTATTGACAATGATTGAGGCCAGGACAAATTTTCAGGACATCCAGAAACATAGGAATCAGGGAGGCACACTGATGATCTGGGGTGAGTTTCAGACATTTTATTTTATTTTTTAAAGACTTTTTAAATTTATTTTTTAGTAAGGGGGAAGGGAGGGAGAAAGAGAGGGACAGAAACATCGATGTACAAGAGGTTGCCTCTCACATGCCCCCTACTGGAGACCTGGCCCACAACCCAGGCATGTGCCCTGACTGAGAATTGAAACAGCAAAAGGTCGTAGGCTGGCACTCAATCCATTGAGTCACACCAGCCAGGGCAGAGTTACAGGAATTTTAAACAAATCCTGTCCATGACTTGTCCACTGTGATAAGCTTGCAGCCTGGAACTGCTAGTGTGGAAATAGCTCTGGAGAGTGAGGGGTGCCCTTGAAGGGTACTAGGAGCAGCAACCACCAAAGAGCAGCCATCAGAAGCAACAGGTCCCTGAAATACCCAAGAGAAAACAGTGGTATGACCACAAAATGCTGAAGATCTCCACTATTTTAGAATGAATCATCCTTCAGGAAGAAATAGGTGGAGGGCTGCTCTCTTTGTAAGAGCTGGGGAAATGTGGCCCTCTGTTGCATGTGGGTTTTTTAAAAAATATTCTATTTATTTGTTTTTAGAGAGAGAGGAAGGAAGGGAGAAAGAAAAGGAAAGAAACATTGGTGTGAGAGAAACATCAGTCAGTTGCCTCTCGCATGTGTCCCGGCTGGGGCCTAGGCCAGCAGCCCAGGCGTGTGGACCAGTAGTCAGACCTGCAGCCTTTCGGTCCATGGGGCGATGCCCAACACACTGAGCCACACTGGCCAGGGCATGTGGTTCTTAATTAAGAGAAGAAATAACATTTTCTCTAGAAAATTTCCTACAGTTCAGCTTACACATTCTGGCCTTCGAATATTTTACAAACTTTAAAGTAATATCCTGGCCCTCAAACACCTTAACCAAGATGATGTGTCCAAGAGAAACTCAGAATATATAAATTTTTCCCAGGGCTAGTATTATTAACTTTTGAGCATATTAGCCCAAATAGAAGATGTGGCAGAGATGATCATATGGCATTTTTAAATTGCAAATAAGTACCAAGCAAATCAACTTTATGTGATAGTGAGATATTATTCTTAATGCTACTGATTTCATTATAAAGGAGTTTTGGGGTTTTTTCTATTTGCCCTCAAGAATTGTTTAATCAAGGTGTAACTGTATGAATATTAAAGAAGTATTTCAACCATGGTTTTAATAAAACCATGTCAAAAATACATGGTATATTTTTCTGAAAATTTAAAAAATTCTCCTTATTACTAGCAACCACTTAACAACCCTTAACTATTCAGCTCAATCAATTAAATTAATCCCATGAAATAAAATGTGCCACAGAGATGACATGTGAAATCATTTTTATTCATGGTTAGAGACTCTGAAGATTCTTGTGACAAGCCCTTAAAAGTCTTACGGGTGATGTCGGAAACTTCAGTGTACAAGTGCTCATTCGGTTTTAGGAGAGAAGCTTTCTGATGTGATGACTCAGTTCTTTACAGAGTAGACGGGAAGAACAAACCCCAAGCTACACAAAGGCTGCTAGTGTTGTCCGGTGCTCATTGCCAGAATTTTCTAGTGCTGAACAACCGAGAAATATGAATATGCAAAGCTCACAGACTCTGATCAGCCGGCTGCCTCTCTCAGCCTCCTCCTTACGAGGAAGTCAAGGTGCCTCTGGCATTCTAAGCTCTGTGTTCTGAAATCCGCAGAGCAGAAAGGAAAAGAGACAGTGAGGGGGCGTGATTTTCGTTTGTTTTTATAGCGAAAACTGAATTTGCCTTTTACAGAGCGTGTGTTTTCAGATAAATATCAGAGTTGAACCCAGGACTTGTCACACATTTGCCCATCAGGATTTGCTCGAGGAGAAACCCCAGGGGCTGGGCATACTCAATTATCTTGAGTGGTCTGCAAGTTCTTGCAGTTTTCATCTCTTTCTCTGTTTCTGATTTTTTTTTCATTCAGAAAATAAAAAGCCAAATCACCATCATTTGCACTTTATGTATTTCCATACTTGTCTCTATGCTCAAGTTTCTTTAAAAGTCCCAGTCCTGTCTGACAATTAATGCTTGCTTTTCCATTCTAAGAAACATTTATTTTGCGTAAGGATGATTAATCCAAAAACAGAAAGCTAAGACTACCAGCCTCCTTTACATTTTACCTAGTGGTGGATGCTGTCTCCTTGCTCTCATACCTGATCTGTAACTTTTCCTTTCTTGTCCCACTGGGCTGAACAGCAACCAAACTATCCTGGGCCAACAGTACCACCTACTGGTCATGGTGGTAAATTATCTAATGAAATGGCGTTAGCACGTGTACCAGCCATAGTCTTCCACTTTCTCTGTACTGGAAACTCAGTAAATTGTTTTGGAAATTTCTCTTCAGTTGCAAATTGCATTCATCCATGCTATCTCAGTCACCAAAAGAAGCCCCAACATCACTCAGCATTTTAAGTCGCATCCCCAGACAGCCCTGCTCATTTCTTTGTAGGACCCAATCTCATATTCTTCCCCACAGTACAAGCCCTTCCACCACACTCTTTGGAACTCATTGACATCAGCAAAATTGCCTATGTCCTCAAAGTCTTCTGCACACTAATCCCACCTCCTCGTTCTAGATGGAACCTCTTCTTCCTGCAGCTGTGGCACTTGCTGCCAGTTCCGGTGGCGCCCCCTTTCCTTCTAGGGAGAAGGAAACATTTCTGCTTCCCTTCATACTCAGCCATTGGTCATCCACTGTTCCACATGTCAATCATCTACAGACTCTGCACTCACTTCTCATCATTCCTTGAAGAGTCTCATGTTCAATCTGTCACTCTCTCCATCACTACTCTTCTCACAATTTTGGGGGACTTCAATATCGTTGAGAAGGTCTTCACAATAATTTCACCTCTTGGGCTCTGGATGTCCTCTTCTCCCATGATCTTGCCCTTCACATCACTCCACTCCAGCTACCTGTTCTTATGGCCATGCCCTAGATGTGATCATTCTCAGTAACTGCTCCTCCTTCGAAAATTCAGACGTCCCACACTCCCACCCCTACCTCCCATCTCTCCATCTTAACTTTGTCATTTTTCAGCACCAGCGGAAACACCTACTCGTTGAGCTTAGTATTTGTCCCTCACTTCCCCAAAGCATAATTTACCTCTTTCCTCAATTAAGACTCAATGGTTCAACTTGATAATCCTTGCCATGGCTACACCCCAATTCCCTTGCTCTCTCCCACCATCAACTTGTCCTTAGTTCAGTCCAAATTTCTACCTACCTCCTTCTGGTCCCTGAACTATTGAAGGTGGCTGCATGAAAACACATGCTTACGCTGACAGATCTTACTTCAATCCCTGACTATTAATCTCAAGTGAATTCTTGTTTCTTCATTTTTTTCTGTTTGGTTGTTTCTTTCTTCCTTCTGGTCCACTCCATTGATTTGAGTCCCAGTTTTCTTCCCATCACTGTTGGTTCCCTGTGCATTTTCCTTCATTTCACTTAGTGTAGTCTTCATTTTTTCATCTAATTTGCAACCAAATTCAACCAATTCTGTGAGCATCCTGATCACCAGTGCTTTGAACTGTGCATCTGATAGGTTGGCTATCTCTTCTTCGTTTAGTTGTATTTGTTCTGGAAAGCTGTCATTTCGAATGGAAGGGCAGATAAAGGGCTTCTCAGATAAGGTCAAGTTAAAGGAGTTCATCATCACCAAGCCCTTATTTTATGAAATGTTAAAGGGACTTATCTAAGAAAAAGAAGATAAAAAACATGTATAGTAAAATGACAGCAAACTCACAATTATTAACAACCACACTTAAAACAAAAACAAACTAAGCAAACAACTAGAACAGGAACAGAACCACAGAAATGGAGATCACATGGAGGGTTAGCAACAGGGGAGTGGGAGGAGGAGAGAGCGGAAAAAGTACAGAGAATCAGTAGCACAGATGGTAGGTAGAAAATAGACAGGGGGAGGGCAAGAATAATATGGGAAATGTAGAAACTAAAGAACTTAAGACACATGGACATGAACTAAAGAGGGGGAATGTGGGTCAGAGAGGGGACTGAAGGGGGGAAATGGGACAACTGTAATAGCATAATCAATAAAATATATTTTTAAAAAATCTCAAGTGGACTCATTGTTGCCAGGGAATTCTCCTGCCCCCAATAAGTCACTTTCCTCTAGTACTCTCCTAGACAACTATTCTGCACCTTTCTGCTCTCCTCAAACCTGCAGCACCTCATCCTTTACTCTCACTCTTACTGTTAATGACCTTGCTCTTCTTTTTACTAAGAAAATAGAGGCCATTAGAAGGAACTCCACATGCTCCCACAAACTTCCCTTCTTCTCTGTCCCCTCCTGCCTTCTCTGTTACACGGTGTAAATTGTCTCTGCTTCTACATAAGGACGACCTCTTCACATATAAAATGGATGTCCTTTTCCACCCAAGACCAACCTTCTCGAAGATGCTTGTCTTCTCTGCCTCATTGGTATTTCCTTCCTCAACTGAATCATTTTCATCTTTAAAAATGAAACCCAACCTTAAACACACATGCCCCTCCAGATGCTCCCCCA
Source organism: Tonatia bakeri (assembly GCA_004024845.1). Taxonomy (NCBI): domain Eukaryota; kingdom Metazoa; phylum Chordata; class Mammalia; order Chiroptera; family Phyllostomidae; genus Tonatia; species Tonatia bakeri. The sequence continues at coordinate 65,005 of PVIA01005547.1, forward strand.
TCCCTCCACCCCCCTTCATAGCAAAAATCTTCAAAATGGTGAGCTACATGTACTGTCTGAATTTCTTCTAATATTTCCTGATTGAATTCCAATGAGGCTTGCGTGCTATGCCACTCAAAAGTCCACGGTGATTTCTACGTGGACTCAGGCCTCAGGACCTTTGCACTTCCCATTTCTCTACCCAGAATGCTGCTCCCTTCAATGTTTCGAATCTCTGCTCAAATATGATCTTGTCAGCAAGTCCTTCCCTGAACATTCTACACTGTAGCATTTTTTTTTCTTTTTATCCTGCCACCATCACTTACATCTCTTACTTTGCTTTATTTCTCTTCATGTTTTTTATCTCCTCTGACAAGGCTTACATGTTTCATAATTCTTCCCACTAGAATATAAACTCCATGAGAGTAGAGACTTTATTGTATTATTTCTTACCTAATCTTTTGAACAGTACACAGTGCATAATAGGAACTAAATAGATGTTTGCCGTACAAATCTCCCTGTTTCTTTCTCAAACCCTTACATTTCTATCTCTCCTCTTCTGGTCTTCTGTCTTTCACTGTTTTTTTTTTTTTTTAAACATTCCTGAGTTCTAAAGTAACGTCATCCAGGGCCAAAAATAAAATAAAATAAAATAAAAAACCACGCACATCCAGGACCTAATTACACAACAAACGTGTGAACCACCTTGGTGTAGAAATGCAGGTCTGATGGAACGTGTTTCCCCCATCCAAAATGTTTCTATCCAAATAGAAATATTTGAACAATGCATTTCTAAGGCTGCTTTGGCCTGATGGCCACGTGTTTGCCATCCTTGAAAGATTTCATAACTTTAGAAATTAAATTTGACAAAATCCAAATACATAGTATTCACTTTCAGAATTTCCTCAAGTTTCTCTCTAACACTTCACCCACATTAAACTAAACGTCCTTTCCTCCAGTTCTAACATTTGCAGTTCAACCATTTTCTTGCATTTTTACTAATATAATAAAATTGCTTTTCTACTATTCTCATGTGAATTTTAGTGTTTAGCATATAGTATTTTATAGGCCCATTACGAGGCCTCAGATTCTCTAACACAATCATGTCGGGGGGGACTCTTCTTAAGGGAGACAAATGGGATGGATGAACAGTGACCAGTGTCTATTTTCTCTGAGCAAGGGAGACCAAAATCTGTGTGCCACTTTCTAGAAGACAGCTCACAAGAAAGGCAACCAAATCATGTCTGAAAGTCCTCTGCTGAAGTCTCTTTTATGTAAAAAAAACCCTCCCTCATTTCTTTCTACATTGCTATAAGAATGCGGAACTATTAGTCCCACAGTGTCCCCAGACGGGGTGAGAAGGCTGTGCTGGATGTGTGCACGGGGTCGTGATTTCTGCCCTGATTAACTATTAAAGACTCAGAACCCAACCCCTGACCCCACCTCTTCACCTGCTCTCTCCGATCCTCATCCAGCTATGCAAACAAGTCATGAATCACCCTCTGTTGTTCCTCCAAGGCTGAGGCCTCTCTCTGCCCTGCACCCCTCCCACCAGGGCAGAATTCCATACGCAGGCCCGCGTGGCTCAGGGTGGAACCATCCGCTTCTTCCTCAGCACCGCATTGAACTAGGAATAAAGGTGAGGGTTCGCCTTGTCAGGAGACTTTTCCGTTCCCCTGAAACCTTTAAAACGCATGCAGACTCCACTCTGCCTGCTTCATTTACTAACTAGTACCTATAAGGCCCCAGACACCTTTGTTTGCATTTTGGCCTTTGATTTTGAATGCCATCTTCATTGAAAAATGAGTTCCAAAGCAGCCAGTTAATACGTGGACTTCTGAAACGCAATTCAAGTACAAGTCGGAAATACTGTTTCTTCTCAAACAGGACCAGTTAGACACAAGAAAGTTCTCGTCATGCCGAATCACTGCAAATGAAGGAGAGGGCGGCTGAGCCCTCCTCTGGACGTCAGCGAAGTGGGCAGCCCCCCGCCCAGTGCTTATGGAACATGTGGGGGGCTTTCTTTTTCTTCATAAGCACAGTTTGATGCTAGAGACAGAGACATTTTGCAGGATGAGCCAGATAACACGAGTGGGTCGTAGAAAGGATTATACAAGTGCGTCACTCCAAAACGCTCCCTGTAAGAATGGGGTTTGGATGCCAAGTCCTAGTGAGGAACGAGGCCCAGCTGTGAAGCATGCTGGCAGGGAGTTCGCTTGCTCCGGGCTCTGGGGGCTGGCGTCTCAGTTGGAAGAGCGTCTACTTCCAAGCAGTGTCCTGAGATGCAAAGAGGTGAGTCAGACTTGACGGCTAACAGGAAATTGTTTGTTTTCAGAGGTCAGATTTGCTGAAACTTTTCAATCAGGTACAAAAGGGCAGAAGGACTGAAGACACTGGTGAAACCAGGCCCCTGTCCCCTGAAGCCAATGACCGAGTGGAAAAATAATTTCATATCCTCATGCCTGGATCTGAAGTGCAGAAAGCAATAGACAGCAGCAAAAATGTGGGACATAAATTTAATAAAACAAGTTTTATGAGATGGAGCACCATGAGCTTCCCTAATTAAACTTTATCCGCACATTAGGGTCGTTCTCTTCCTTCTGAGACCAGCCTACCCTTTATTTCTTAACTCCCTGTCATTCTTTTTATTGGCAAACAATTATTCTCGCTAAAACCAGTGGACAAAGCTCATAAAGTGACATTGTTTTGCCCGCACTCTGCATCATTGCAAGATGTGAAGAATAAGTGTGCACTTCTGGAGGGGACATAAATTGCCCAAGCATTACTCATCGTGGATGATTGTGCCCATGATTGCATATTTTTGAACTAGATTTTATGTACGAAGATTGGGAAAATATCCCTTCTAATGGGAGAAAACCACGTTTGCTTTTGAAGACATGATATCCAATAGATTTTGGATTAAAACACTAACACCTAGAACCAAAGGAAGATGCCCCCCCACAGAGGCTTAAATACATTATCTTTGGTCAGAAAGCCACCTGCACTCAATCAGACTATTTCATGAAATCACCTGAAAGGGACTTGCCAGCATCCTCAGGTAAAATTGCTGCCTGCAACTGCGCCTGCAGTAAGAACAAGTTTATGATGCAAGTTACTGCAAACCTTTACTATAAAAGTGCACATCAAGGTTCCTCATTAACTAGCCTTCTCAGCTGTGGAAAAGTCAGTCAGTTGCACCCCCAAGCACGGTCTATTGGGAAAGCACCCGTGCCAAGTAGAATTTCATGATTTAAGGCAATACCCACATGAAAACGGTCTTGGTGACAAACTTTCACACATCACTTGCTTTATTATATTGGGCTGACTTTTAACTAAGATGATAGATGATAGATAGACAGACAGACATAGATTTAGGAGAAAGTTAAGAATAATAAGCTCCAGTCCCTTAAAAAATAGTTGTGATTTGTGGGAGGGGGTGGGACAGATAATACCGTTAGATGCAGTTTGCTGTCTCTTTAAGATAAAAGACCCAGAGCTATGAGTAGAGTGATATATCATACCGCAGTCTTTCGGGTCACTATTTCTCAAGAGATCAGTGTATTCCACCTGCTGGGAGTCCATAAGAAACACTCTGTGGTACTGGCAATAGCCTGGGACTATTTCCTTTGAAAGACTAAGGATGATTCTGACCTACGGATCACCAGATACTGTATCAGATACAGTTGTCGTAATGGGAGACCAAGCACTTCGGAGCTGCTTGTCCAAGATGAATTTATAGCGGGGCCCCTGTGAGATTGGTTTGCTTTCATTATCTCATTGTTTTCATGGGAAAAAAAGCTTCCTGGAGTTTTGCCTTCATGAAGAAGGCAGGGAAGCTGTGCAGTGGGGGCAGTGGAGGAAGCAAAACGAGGGGGGAAATAGAAGAAAAGAATCCGAAGAAAGGGCTCTACTCATTACCATTATAATTTTCTTCCCCCAAATTAAAAAAAAAAACTGAATATAAGTATAAACATGGGCAGACTATTTGCTGTGGGCCACGCTAAATAGAACCTAAATAAAAGGGTGCCGAGTGTTGATTGAATCAGTGTCTTTCAGCATCACGATATAGGCTTTCTTCATTTCTAAAAGCAGAATAGGAAACTTGAAAAAGCTACCCAGTGTTCAGGAATATTTTACTTACTATTTTAATAAACATTTGTTTATGCCTGGAGGTGCCATTAAATTACCAGCCACACATTAATACGCAGCTCACTGGGGACCAGCGTGTTCCCAGCGATCACTGCTGGGCATTTCACTCGGGGCTTGCTCGCTGCTCGGCTTAGACACAGCTACTGGGCAGGGATTAAAAAAGTAGTCTGTGCTTTGTTTCTACCCCAAGATTGTTTCCCTAGAATACTTGAGGAGGAATAGCTATTAATGAGGTGGATCAAATAACCACAATAGCAGGCTTTTAAAACTATTTGAGACATCTTTAGACAATTTTTTCTCTGTGATTACAGTGGAAGACAATTTAATTTTTTTTATTTAGAGCAGTGGCTGAAAATAGGGTGGCTGATGCTGAATAGTAGGTTTTGACCTTTTCCCCACTAGGTTCAGAGCTTGGCACGAGAGTGAAATGTTCAGAGACTGCTGTACCTGGGGGTCACCTGCAGGAGATGCCAGTTTCCACCTGCGCAAAACAGGCCAATTATTATGTATTTCAGAAAATCAATCAGAACGTTGCATGAAACGAGAGTCTGAATGTGTTTGGTATGTTAATGCTAATTATACAACAATAATTAGATGATAAATAATTCATCACGTATCAGTACAGTGCGTTCATGGCATTACATTTCTTTGATGGGTGATCTTGATTTTTCCCCCCAGCACTTAAAAAATAAGAATGTGACCAAGAAACTAAGACTTAAAGCTCTAAATTCTTTTTTCTTTATGTTCATAATGTGAATCGGCACATAGAAATTCTATTCAATGATTTAAAATGCATTTTCACACTGTTTTTAGGTGCTGGAAGCAAATATTGTAGCAGCAGGATAAAAATAAAAAAGCAATGCTGTTGAAATGAGGCTGTTTTTCTCTGCTAAATGGAATGCAGAGAGCATTCTCAACTTCACGAACTGATGGAACTCTGTGACTTGCCTCCGTGGCTCTCAGAGCTGTTGGCTCTCGTTCCCACCGTGTGGCTGCCCGGCAGGTCTTTCAAAACATGCTCATTGGAGTCCTGCTTCACTTATTTTTTGAATACAGATAACAAGATCCAAGAGCCAGGTAAAACTGGAGTCATGACTGAATTTTGTTTTAGCATCACTAATAGCATGATGAGTCTACAGTAATTTCCCCCGAGGCAGTATAGGGAGTATAAACACTAAACATAAACATTGGACAAAACACAAAAGTGTGTGGACACTTAACGTATTTTGAGGATGGGATTCTAGACTTATCTATTAAGATAAAAAACACACAAACACTTCGTCCTAGCAATTTTATAAAATTTGATAAAAATGAAAATACCAGCCCATAAGGGTGCATGTGCAAGGGTATTTGCAGTAGCTTTGCTTACAATGGCAAAAACAAAACAAACAAAAAAACACCCAAAACCAGACACAAACAGACGCTCATCACCAGGGATGTAGATAAGTAAACTGTGGTTCATCCATACCACAGGTGGCAAACACAAGGCCGAGGGCCAAATCCAGCCCTCCACTTTGTTTTATCCGGCCCAGCACCTTGTTTCTACCCAGCAGCAGAGCCGAGCTCCTTGCCCCTAGTTAAGGAGTAGTTACACTTACACAGTCCTAAAATGACACTCAACCCTTTGAAGGCAACCACGAGGCTGACGTGGTCCCCAGTGAAAAAGAGTTTGACACCCCTGCTCTATACCAGGATGTTCACTGAAGAAAATGTGTCAGTTTCTTATTGGTTGATTTGGAGTGATTTTTTCACTATGTGTTCAAGCGAGAAAAAAGCTCTCCAACATTTTTACATGGTAGTGGTGAGGAGAAATGGATAAGAGAGGGAAAGAAAAGAGGTAAGTGATTTAACAAAATGTTCTTAAAAGTATTCTCAATAAAATACATGTGTAACATGATCCCTTTATTCAAAATTTTATATCTGTGTATGTAAAATTTTAAATCTGTGTACATAAGCCTTATGTACTAAAGAATAGATACTAAGTGTTAAAAGTTGGTTATCTCAGGTGATTTTTAGTTTATTAATTTTTTCTGTTCTGGATGACTAGAATATAGCATATTTAATTTGTGTAATGAGATAAAAAAAGACAAAGAGTTGTCAGTAAAATAGCAATTTCAATATTATAAAAACATTTTGAAAAACTTTTAAAATCTATAAAATACAGAACACATAAACAGGTTTTTGCAAGTTCAAAAATTAATATGTATATGTATATATATTTTTAAATATAAGTTTATTTTCCAGCCAACTAGTACAAATTTTTTTTAATTTGACAGATTTTCTAAAATTTCCATAAAGGATTTATATTATGTCAATCTACTATAACCCAAGTATAAAAAGTAGACCATTTGCAAACTCTAAATTGTATTCATTGGCCCTTAACACCAACTAGAATATCTGTCTAAATTGGATATTCAGGCTTTGAAGCATTAGGTTTTGATAAAGAATGTCAGAATGTACAGCACAACCTGTTCCACCCTGGGCAGAAGTGAAGTCCATTTCCTTCCAAGGGCTAGAAGAAGCATGAAAGCCCAAAGTGTCCAATAACCACCGCAAAAGCCATCTAGAGATACGCACGCATCACAATGCGGCGGACTTGTCCTGGTTGAATATGGTGGAATGCGTCTCTTGCTTGCTATCCATGGAAATAACAATGTCTACCATAGCAGAGGAAAAATATCTTGTCCTTTACCCCTATGGCCTCAGCCATGGTTTCTGTGACAAAGGACAGAGGACGGAGAGAAGTACACAAATTTATTTAATAAACGTTTTATGTCACACAGGAGCTTCATAGTAGTTAAGCCCACGCGTTTTCATGCCGGGTCTGATGAAGAGAGGAGGGTCCGGGAAAATGCGAGGTGACAAACAATGACAACAACGACTGAAGACACCGGAAAGGGTTTGGGCCAAGTGCACCCTCCTCGAGATTCCTCTCGGTGTCCGTCTGTCCTCGGAATTACGGATATTCCCTTTTAGGGAGACACCGCTCATATGAGGGTAGTATGCCTTCAGAGAAAGGTCAGAGGGTCTTTCCTGCACTGCTCATTTCTCACATTCCTTCAGTTTGAAGTATTTAATATGTCAAGGTGTAGTGTTTGGGGTGGCGTGTGTCCTGAAGGAACCCCGTCACTGCCATTTCTGATCATCGAGGTTGTGCACTGAGGTAGGCACTTTCTATACATTATCACCTACCTTATTTAATTTTTTAAAAAATTTATTTATTTTTAGAGAGAGGGGAGGGAGAGAGAGAGAGGGAGAGAAATGTCCATGTGTGAGAGATACATGGATTGGTAGCCTCTCACAGCCCCTAAGTGGGACCTGGTCCACAACCCAGGCATGTGCCCTGACTGGGAATAGAACTGGAGACCTTTCTGTTCGCAGGCCCCTGCTCAGTCCACTGAGCCACACCAGCCAGGGCCTTGAGCTATTTAATGTTTCCATAACAGGTAGGCCATGTTATCTTTGCATGGCTTCCTTCCTCCCTTCACTCAGGTCTTAAACGGTTACCCTCAGATCCCTAGTGACCCCGACTAAGTCTGTAAACCTCATCCTGGGCCAGGAGCAGGGCCTTGGTGGTTCTGGCCCAGAGCTCTGAACGGGCCCAGAACGTCTTAGATGCTCAGTGAATATTTGTTGAATACATGAATCATTTTTCCCTGTCAAACAAGGCCATAAACCTCCACTTCTTTGTTTCCTCTGTCTTTTTTTCATTTATTAACTCAACAAATATTTATTAAGCACCAAGTGTATATCCCAGGTCTCTTCCAGGCCTTCAGAGTATGCCAGTGAACAAAGAGACTAAGTTCTTGCTTCCTTAGAGCTTACCTTTTAATCATAAAATCTTGCTCTTCGACCCGCCACAGAGTTTCACTGGTTGCTGTAAAAGTCATAACAAATGTAAACACTGTCAGTTTCCTTCTGTGGAAATGCATATATGCTTCTTTCAGAAATTATAGAAATCAGGCAAAACCTTTACACTTCATTTTTTGGTAAATATCGAATTCTGTGTACCTGAGTAGATGGTTGAAGAAGTAAAATGGACTTATTGTAAACTAATGACAGAGATGACTATTTAATAAAGCCATCGTCCTTATATAAGACCATGATAAAGAAATCAAGGCAGAATTAACTTTGAACCCAGTTTTTCTTATTCCTCGGTTGCATCAATAGATTTGAGCACTTAAAATACGGCCTTACCAAGCCTAGAATATTTTACCCCAGATGATTCCTTCTAAGGAAAGAAAATGCTCTGCAACTGCCTGAGCGCCAGCTTTAATCAGAAATCAGGTGCCTTGATTTATCTGTTTGTTCTTAACCCAGTGCTAGTCCCGAATAAATGTGCTGTGGGTCGGAAACCACGCGAGCTTCCTTCTCAGTACAGTGGGGGCAATGACACCCTGTCTGTGCTCCAAGCTGTGAGAAATGAATCCCTGTGGGCTTTAATAATTGTAAAGTGCCACATACAACTCTACATAAAGTATAATTTTTACTTGGTACAATTTTAAGAATAGAAAAATGGAGCCTCTTAGTATCTGACACATAGGTAAATAGTTACAGAATGAGAAAAATTAAATTTGGTGACGATATCCAAATATGCTCCACCATAATGAAGTGAATGTAAGACTCTGAGAATAAACAATTTCAAGGCTGCATTGGTCTTAAAGAACAAGAGTAACTCAAGAATGCACTTCGCTGCCATATCAAACGTATAGTTCTTCTAGAATGCCAAAAGACAACTTAAAGCTGCTAGGAAATTCCAATTCTTTTGGTATTTTGCCCCTGATAATTTAAGTGGGTAGATGAACATAAATACAAAAAGTAAGGCATTATTCAATGGAGAGAAAGAGAAGATTTTGCTACAGTAGCACAAGATTAAAACTGACCTTGGCATTTGTGGAGTACTACTCTGCAGCGGATAGCTTGGATGGGAAGGTGTGGTCTCCCAGCTGGGCTTTTTCCTGTTGCTCATACCAAGGGCTCTGTGAGAGCCCACAGCTGTCTTGGATGCCGGTCCAGCACCCCTGGCCCACCAGTGCACAGTGGCCCTTGATCTTCTCCATCTATTGACACGCTGGCAAATTCTCTGTGGCTTCTTTGCACAGGACTTTCCACAGACTGCGCACCAGGTGTGTGCTGGGTTGGAGACCCCAGGGGTGTGAGGGGTACTTCCTAAAGGAGGGAACCTAAAGTGGGTCCTGACAAAGGAGCAGAAATTGTGCAGAAGAGCAAACCTACGGGGGGAAAGAAGACACTGTGCATCTGTAAAAACAGGAAGGGATCCAGATGACAGGGGCCTCCTGGTTCATGTCCAGGAGTTTGGATTCAGTCTAACAGACCTAGCACACCTTGAATGGTTTCAGATACAGCAGTTACAAATGGAAATTTGGATTCTACATGAACAAGATAACTCCATGGATTTGAAACGAGAGGGGCCAGTGGTGACAGTGGGTGGGTAAACAAGGAGCCCTGTGGGGAGGCTACAAGATAGTTCCGTGTTTTGCCATTGACCTCAGCAGCTACAGGCAGATCAGCAAATTCATATCCACAACATGCATCGGGGAAGCCTTTCGGCTTTGAGAATAGCCTGTTATCGTACAGCGAAGGACGGGAAGTGAGAGAGAACATTATCAGTCTCCTTTCCAACTCTGTCAGAATCCCAGCAAGTGAAGTAGTGTGGTGCCCAGGGCAGGGATACAGGCAAGTGCAGAGCTGCCTGTAGTGCACGGACTTGGGGAACACTGGCCCTCAAGTCTAGTGGTGCCTGTCCAACTGAGATAAAGTGGCTGCAGTGAACACACCAGTGGTGATAGGACAACCACCTGCAGGGTTGGAAGAGGGTGGTGAGGAAGATCCTGGACGGCCTGCTGGTTGGTGATGTGGGGTGAATGGGAAAGCCGCGCTGTTGAAAATGCTTAGGTTGGCGTTTCTCCAAATAAAGCTTTCATTAGGAAATGAGAGCAAGTGGAAGCAAAAGCATAAAAGCACACCATGTGAACTTCCAAATTAGCATTAAGATCTAGCCGTTCATTGAAAGGTTTATTGGCTATTACGTTCTCATTCTTGTCTCTATTCTGTTTGGGGGCCCATCCTTGGATATTTCTCCTCCTGATGGCTTCAGGACTTCTCACTCGCAGGGAGAGTTAGGCTCAGTATAGGGCCCCTCAGATTGGTAGGAATATGTATAACTGATCAGCTGACGTGATTCCCAGATTAGAGAATGAAAGCTCTATAGGAGATACCGTCTTCTCATGTAAAGCTCTCAGGACCTTGGAGCTGATTGGTTGGTGAATTGAAAAAGGCGGTTAGAGCAGGGATATATGTAAACTACCTTTTCAAAGTTTAAGTTCATATATACCTTATGTATGTGGGTGTATGTTTGTGTAAATGGATATACACACCAAAAATATAAATGTCTATTCATTTTTATTTTATTTTTTCTTTTTTTTCTTGTTGTTCAAATATACTTGTCTCCATTATCCTGCCACCATTTCCCCCCGCCCAACCCACCCCCACCCTCAATCCTACCGTTTTAGGCTTTGTCCATGAGTCCTTTAAACATGTTCCTCGACGACCCTTCCCTTATTTTCCCTCATTATCCCCCCTCCCCCCTCCTTTCTGGTTACTGTCAGTTTGTTCTTTATTTCAATGTCTCTGGTTGTATTTTGCTCACTTGTTTGTTTTGTCGATTAGGTTCCACACATAGGTGAGATCATATGCCATTTGTCTTTCACCACCTGGCTTATTCCACTTAGCATAATGTCTACTCATTTTTACAACCTTTTGATGTAAGGCTAACTTCTCTGAATTTACATAATCTTTTCTGAATAATCACAGCCACACACATCATCTACAATTTTCAGTTTCCGTTTTTTTGAGGTCAGTAAGAATCGTGAAATAATCTCAGTATGGAACCCTAGATTTTTATCATTTTTCCTGATAGTTTTGTGGTGTCTCACCCACATACATAGGGCAGTAATTTTTAAGCAGTGTTTCGAAAGCATTCTAGTTAGTCTTCATAAAACAATAAATCTCTTTCTTTGTATTCATGCTTTATTAGCCTAGCTAACCTTAAATTAAATAATATAATTTAAATACCAAGAACAAAAGACAAAAACTGGTTTGGGAACAAGTACAACTGACTCCTGGTAAGAGAATTCCTGCAATATTCTTGAGTAGCTTCTCATTAGCATACAAGAACAACTCCCAAGCAGCTTTTAACTGGAATTTAGGAATTAGAAAGGTCTGGGTTAAATGCAGACTCTGTCATTTACTTTCTAGCTGCATCAGTGGTTTACCGAGTAAGTTGTTCATTCTTCCCAAGCCTTGGTTTCTTCGAAGGCAGCCTGGTAATCATAACTCCCACATTTCAGTTTTCAGCGACTGGCGCAGATGAGCCAGGGTAAGAGAGCTCCCGGTACCTGGCAGGTGTTTGATAAATGCTCATTTCCTCACTTCCTGGGGAAACAGAGAGATCCATTTCCATCATCAGTGCCTTTGGCAACTCCTTTTGTCAATATAATGCATAGCTGTCCAAACTTCTAAAATAGTCGAATCAAGCTGATTTAATCCAGGAAATAAAGGTTCTTAGGACATGCTTAATGGATTATCCCAGTCAGTGGAAAGTTCCAGAGAATAAAAATCACTGGGTCTCTGATCTAGAACACAGGCGAATATTTAAAGGCGAGCAACAGGGTTGGTATTCACGGGTTCATCTATAAGTTTGCTCCATTCCTCCCCTCCACACCCTTTTGTAGTGATGACAATTTCTGGTAACTGGGGAACTGGAGAAAGAGGAGGACAGAGAGGAAGGGTCTTCAACACCACAGGTTTATTTTGTAGCTTTCTGTTTCTCTAGCCCATATGAAGGGGTATTCTCTTGGGGTGATAAAATTATGCCCCCTGACCCTTGGCCAGAGCCCAAATATTCATGTACAACCTCAACAGGCCTGTCTCTGTGTCCAGTGTGAGTTCTGTTCTGATCCTCTCAACACCCTCTGTGTTGGGCTTCGCCTGTTTTCATTCCAACACTGGGTCTGGTGATGATGGAGGAGGGTAATATGGGCTATTTTCCCTCACAGAGATATTATAAGGATAAATGAAATGATATTCATACAGCACTTTAGGATGTTCTCATAAAATGCACCTTTGTAAATATGAAGTATTCTAAAAGGCCAGTGACTGCAACTTCTATTTAAAATAAAAATTGCTGACAATGATTGCAGCCCTAGAAAGTAAACACATCAGCTTGAAATTGAAGTGCACTTTGCCACGTAGCAGGATGCTGATCGCATATCTGGGCCTTTACTGCAAATAAGGCAAAATGTTAGCATGGGCTGCCGTGTACAGCTCATCCTGCTCTGCTCTGTGGCATTTAAATGCAATGGCTTGGGTGCATGTTCTTGGTGATCCAGGGACATCTGAAAGTGTGGCTCAGTCTTACAGCGTCCAAGGGCATTGCAGCCTGTCTCGAGAAAGCTAAGATTAGCGGCATCTTGAGCATATTGATCTACAGCAGGATCCAAGCCTGCTCTTGTGATTAGCTACAGTCCCTTGGGCCACATTAAAGCCATCTCATTGGGATTACTCCAAAACCACATCAAAGTGGCTCTGGAAAAGCTTAAGCCTGATGACTGGAGGAACTCTCTCTCATCCTTCAGGTGGCTGTGGTCTGAGAATGGGCCCATGTTTCTGGAACATGTTTGGAGCTGTGTGTGTACAAATGCATATCACCCACTGAGAGTATGCTAGGGGATGTTCTAACCCTGGGACAGGGCGCCAATGTGGTTTACACTCTATCCAGCAGACGATGGCCCAGGACTACCAGAGATCCCACGTGGGGTGCACACTGGGTGCAGAGCGCAGTGACTTGGTGGTGGTGAAGCCCTTATGTTTTGACAGAGCACCAAGCCAGCAAGTGCAGGAGGGAGAAGTGGCAAGAAAATGAGTCTTGGGGAGTGCCGCCCTGGTAGATACCCAGGCAGCTGTGCGAGTGAGCCCTAGTTGTGGAGTTGTGTGGAATAAAGCTTCACAGACTCAGCACTGGAAACAAAGACATTTCAGTAAGAGGCAGAGGTTGGTGATGTTAGCCCCCTGAATGAAAACAGCCATAGCCACAGAAGCTGCAGTGCCCTTGTCCCCTCACTCTCCACTGTGGAGTATTCCTCAGGCCCCATTTGCCTTCCTGATCTAACTATGTCATGGGATCTATTTGAAAGTTTACAGAAGAAAAATACAACCTAAAAAATAACTGGTGATTTTACTATTGGTTGATGATATGCCTACAAATGCAATGAATAATATCTCAGGAATAATGTGCTTGTTTTTATTTTTAGTTTTTTAAAATCTTGACCTGAGGACATTTTTTTCATTGCTTTTTTACATAGAGAGGAAGGGGGAGAGAGACATTGACGCTAGAAAGAAGCATTGATTTGCTGTCTCCTGCACAAGCCTGGACAGGGGACCATATGTACCTAGACCAGGGGTCACACCCACAACCCAGGTATGTGCCTTGATAAGAAATTGAACTCCCAGCTGTTAGGTTATGGAACAGTGCTCCAGCCAACAGAGCCACACTCACCAGGGCTATGCTTGTTTTTAAAATTTTGAATTTCAAATTTGGAGATTTGGTATTTTTTTTATCTATTCTTAAGTAACTTCAGAGAAAATGTTAACATTTTGGTGCTTCTACATCTATGGTTTTAAAATGAGAAAAACTGTAGGTATTTTCCCTGTTCAAAGATTCTACAAAAGCATTAGATATCTTGCCATCATTGTATGTTTTTTGCTAAAAAAAAAAAAACCCCTGAAACTTTCATCCTATTCTATTCCTAACTCTACTGCACAAATTTAATGTTTAAGGTTACTGTTAACTTTTCTCCTCATTTAGAACAGGAATAAGGACAAGGGGGAAAGATTCAATATTTATTGACCATTAACTCTACTGCTAGGTGCTTTACCTGTATTTAACTCTCATGACAACCTGATGAAGTAGGTATTATTAACCATGGCATGTTTCATTAAGGAGCAGAAGGGTCATTTGCTTCTCAATGAGAAAGCATAAGATTTTTATGCAATCCTTAAAACTAACAACAAAATCATGACTTTCCTGGCATTTTTGAGAATTCAGTTTTGCTAGATATTAACCCTACTCCTTGCCTTTTCTGTCCTGTCAGTGAAGAAGCAGACCTATAACTGTGATTAGGTAATTTACTCAAATGGTGGACACGACATTCAAAGCCTTCAGGTTTTCACTTTCTTGCATTCTTGAGTGTTTTAAAGTAGGGCATGTCAGATGGATGTTAGAAGTGCATTAATCTTCTAAGTAGTAATCACTCCTTAGCCTTCACAGTAAATCTTTAGGTGGATGACTAGAATGATCATGAGAAAGTCATAAAGCATCAAAATGGAATCATTTAAAACATGTTTATTCTGTCCTTCCTTATTTTTTTGAGAGTGTTTACTTTCAGGAAATTTGACAGCTAGGAATAATACTATGACATCTGATAGACCTCAGCTGTTTGCAATGTGGTACCAAGTGAGGAGACATACAATTTCAAGAAAAGGGGAGAAAAACAGACTTGGCAAAGTACCTTTTTTTATTGCTTTTCCCTATGTTCTTCTAGAAAGCAATACAAAAACAGATTTATCTTGTTTTTTGGTTAGTTATTTCCTAAGGTCTCAAGGTTTATTCTTTACCACTTGGGTTTGGTCCTTGGTGAGTTTAGGCAGGTTTCCTATAGCATCTGCCTCCAGGATTGTATAGAGATCAAAATGTTTGTCAGACTTCCCAGCTCTTCCCGAAGTTAACTCAGTGAAGAAATGACACATAACCAGAGGAAACTAACATCTTATTCTTAAAAAAAAAAAAAAAACCTAGTCATCCTATAAGCCTATCAGAGCAAAGAACCAGATACCTCTTTTTTAAAAAGACATTTCAGTTCAAGATGCAGCATTGGCAAATCCGGTCTCAAAGCTCTCTGGGGTTTGTCTATCAAGCACTGATATATCACAGAAACATTTTTTCTATAAGTAATGTTAATGATATTCTCAGAGCTCCGTGTTTACTGTTTAACGCTGCTCCTGTGTATCGATGACTAATGACCAGTAAACAGAGCCCCTCGCCTTTACGCTGGCTTCCAGTCAGTGTTTGTGCAGCGGCCCCATTAGTCTCTTTTTGAAAGCCACTGGGACAATGCCGCTGGTGCCCAGCGGAAGAAATGATGCAAAACAAGTATTATCTGCTACTCAAGGAAAGAGAAAGAAGTGAACTTGTAAGGAGGATATGCTACTATAGCCACAGAGTGGCATTTAAATATAAGTACTGTGATGACCTAACTACTGTCCCTAAATATCTGACAGTACGGCTCACCTTTTTGTACCAGCTTCTGTCTCTAACAGACTCGATACTCTCCGGCGTGGTTCCAGGAGAGACTCTGGGAATAGAGCGACTGAGATCCCTTTCAGGAAAACAAATGCAAAGGCATTTAAGAATGGAGAAATAAAGGCATGATAAGGACATTTAATTAGTGAAAGTACAGATAAAGGGAAGAGGACACACAATTCAGAGAAAAATATACCAGAAACACGCAATGATTAAAATGCTCAAAAATTTTTTATTAATTTGTTTGCCACATGAGGAAGGAGGGAATACATTAGTGGCATTTTCCTCTTTTGAGGAAATCTGAGTTATCAAAGTGCTGTTACATTACATTCATTTGGCCAGCACGTGTTTCCTTAAGGATTGATTTTAGTGCCCTGGCTGGGTAGTTCCGCTGGTTAAAGCATTGTCCTGATACTCCAAGGTTGTGGTTTCAATCCCTGGTCAGGACACATACAAGAATCAACCAATGAATGCGTAAATAAGTGGAACAACAAAACAATGTTTCTTTCTCTCTCTCTTTCTCTAAAATCAATTAATTTTTAAAAATTAAAAAAAATTGACTTAATCTTTCAAACAAAGTCTTGAATACTTACCTTCCAATTGCTTAAGACAACTCTAAATCCCTAAAGATTTTGTACTTTCTTCCCCCAAACTGAGCTCTGTCTCTGATAGTATAGACCTCTCAAACGACTTTTCTGGGAGGGGAGGGCCCCATGTGGTGTGATGAGAGAGCTCTGTGATTCGGAACCAGGACTGCTCGTCCCAGCTTTGACACTATGTGGCGTGTGATTTTTTAGGAGGTATACGATGGGCTCTTGTTGTTATAATGGGCACGTTGGAGTAGAATTATTTTAAAGTTTACCTTCCATTTTAAATTTCTGAAACTCCACACAGACAAATTCAAACAGAATTTATTTTCTAAAAGTCATTTTCAGTTAAGTGCTCATGGCGGGAGTGTGAATAACCTTCAGCTGGAAGTGGATGACTTGACCAGGAAAGTGTCCCCGATCACCTAATCTGAATTACTTCTGCCTGCCTGGGTACATCGGCTCACTCTGCCTTCCCTCTACACTATTGGAAAATGGGCCTACGTCTCTTTAACTTTTCTTATTTCCCTAAGCCATATGTCTGTCTGCCGGACCTCTGTTCGACATGTGTGTCTTTGCTCTTCTGTCGACTCCGTGTCCTCTCCATTTCCCTTGCACTCCAGAAAGGAACACAGACTGGGTCATGACCGCCTCTGGCTGTCCTTACACAGCTTTCTAGATGGAGATACTAAGTTCCATTGAGACATTTCTTTGGATTCAGGTCTTTAGATTGCATTTTCAGGAAAGTGCTGCTTGTTTGGGGTTGATAGAAGCAAGATTACTGGTGAAATTTAATAACAAATTCCCATAGGAAAGCAGGCAAGCTGCACCCAGTAGACAAATCCAGGGTAACAAGGATTTAAAGTCAAAAAGGAAGGTTAAAAACCTTAACTTTTTCTTATGTAAGGTAGTATCGTATACATTGAGAGAGGACAGCAAACTTCTTTCCCAGAAGCAAACCTCTGTAACAGGCCAGAAAGTAAGTATGTTTGGCTCTCCTAGGTGAGGTGATCACAGTTCCAGCTACTCGGCTCTACTGTTCAGCAAAAACAGCCATCAATGATACCAAACAAATAGGCACAGCCGTGGCTGGGTTTCAGTAAAACTTTATTTACAAAAACAGAATTTGTTTTCACTTACAAAAACAAGAGCTTTAGTTTTCCCACCTCTGGAACAGGACAAATACTAGGCTGGTAATTTGGAGATGTGAATTTAAGAGCTTTGAGTTTTATAAACTGTGTGGATTAGGATATGCCAGTGGTCCCAGTTACTCAGTTTTTCCTTTCTAGGGGAACACAACTGCAACAGTCCTTGAAGTAGGAGAAAGTGATCCTTCTTGTTGAGAATAGCAGTGGTACTTGTTTTTTTCCTCGTGGTGCAAGCATTTCAGCCCTAGGACCCAGGGCCACTTAGAATTCAGGAGACAACCTCATGATTGATGCTAGCAGATGAAGGGTTTCCAAAATGAATATTTGCAGTGGCCTAGATGGTATGGCTCTAACGTGTCTTCAGATACAGTTTCTGGCTAGATTGTTCTTTCTTGAACTATGCACGAACTGAATTTACCAAGACAAGTAGGCCAATCAGAACAGCGAACTCCAGGTTTTGTTTCTTCTTAATCGTTCACCTGATCATGGAACCTGCCAAGGCGGGAAGGTGCATGGGGCACAGTCAGTCGTGACAGCCAGGTGGGGATGGGGGTTTTGAGGTGCAACAAAGCCTGAGTTTTGACGATGTGTGAAGGTCGTAGTGATACATGTTTTCCAAGAACTTGTCGTAGAGGGTAGCTGTGAAAACACCATGAGGATGACAGCTGCACATAACCAGCATATGAATGTTCCGATGACTGGTCAGGTCCTCAGCTGTGTTTAGAGATTCTTCATGGTCTCACGTGTTGCCTGCAATGTTTTGGAAGGAAAAATGAAGAATTGCTCAAGAAGACAGATGAGGAGAAGGAAGTGAAGAAAAGAGTATTATTTTATTTGACATTGATAACCTCACAGTAAATTATGTAGAAAACTAAAAGCAAAACAAAATAATTAATCTATCACCAAGGATTTTGTTTCTGCTATGTGTAGTCTCAGAAGATTTTATGAATTAAAGCCATCAGTTGGATATTAGTCAAACTTAGCAATTCACTTTTTGGATCACTCTTTAGAGCAAGAGATTGCTGCTTACTTTCTGGTTTTCAAAAATGCATAGCATATTAATTAAGATTAGGATTGGCTACAAGTAATAGAAAACTCAAAGTAACAGTGGGCAACAAGATAGAAGCTCGCTGCTCTCTTATACACACACAGTCTAGAGGTAGGGCATCGAGAGCTAGTGAGGCAGCTCCAGGATGTGCCACCAGTCTTGGTGGAAAATGGCTGCTGGGATTTAGGCCTTTGTGCCTGTGTACCAGTCAGCAAGAAGAAGAAGGGTATGGAAAGGTGACTGCCCCTTCCGGTAAGGATCTGTCTAGAAATCAGGCACTCCCCATTAGAACCCATTCCTGGAACTGAGGCACATGCTCACTCACTAGCTGCAAGAGAAGCTGTAATCTTTACTCAGCTGCCATGTGCCCTACCCCTAAGACATAAGGAGAACATGGCCAGGGGGAGGCTATCAGCAACTCTGACTGCCCGTTCTAATCACACAGCCCTGAAATCCGTTGGTTCAGTCTCTTTGAACTGGGCAGTTTGGGGGAGCTCCCCGAACCTAGTGTAAGGGATCCATGGCCCCAGATCACAGACCTAAAGCTTCCCTGATGCCCTTCAGATCTTTGCTCTTCCTTGCATTGGACTTAGAACTCCAACCGAGGCTCCGCCTTACAGGACAGTCAGAGATGGAGCTGTATGTACTTTTCCAGGAGGAGATAAAAATGCCTTCTGGGGCATCTAATGTGTGTGGCATTTCTCTCAGGAGTGGGACGTGGGCAGCTGTGCTGTAAATTATCTTTGACCTGCCCTAGGGGGATGCAGGCAGCTACCTTTTCCCTGGAAACCAACATTAAAAAAAATTACACGGGCAATTATCACATACTAATTTTTTTTAATAATGTGAGGTAAAGTTATATGCTTAATTTATTTTGAACAAAAAATTGATACTATTCATGCTCTTTTCCCTGCCTACCTGCTTTTGACTTTCCCTTTTATCTCAGGCATCCTCCATGAGTGGTGTCAAGCTTGTCTTTGTTTTTAGCTTAGCTAGTTTTTCCAAGTGCTTCTGTGACACTGTTATGCATAGAGTTGGCTTTATTTCTTTTACTCTTTCTGCCCTTCATCACTTATTAATGGTACAGATTGTGTGATGAAGGGTTGTCAACATTACCATTTGTCTATATTTACAGGTGTAATAACTGCACTGAAGTGGATTTGTCGCCTAATAGCCTTAAATGATCCCTCTCTCCCGGGCTGCATTTCCCTCCATTATTTACTGTGCCTCCCAATAGCTTATCATCCACTGCTGTCTACTCTTCTCTTTGTCCTTAATTTCCCGAGACAGATTTCCACTTAAGAGACTGAGAAACTGTTAGATGGAGAGTTGCCACAGACCACGGGAATGTAAGGTCTCCTACAAAGAGACACGTTCACCCACCCTGGGTTAAAGGAAGAAAGTAGCACTTCTCCCCCCCACCCCCCACAAACCCAGTTGTTGTCAATGTGAAGAGGGAATAATCGCATTTGAATTGAGGGAATCTGCATGCATAACTCTCATTAACACAAATACAGTAGAAGCTAAGTGCCTAAATTCCTGTGCAGAGAGAAGAAAAGTGGTTATATTTCCTAATCTAATGTAAGACGTGGCCTCCTATATTTGAGTGAGAATTTTCATAACTGCTTACTATTAGTGTGTGAGTTGTTCTAGGGAGAACCAATATCAAGGCAGAAAGTAGTACTCTATCTCCGTAAAGCATTTTAGCAGCGTGGAGAGAAGCAGACTACCAGATATTTCTTTTGGAAATGAGCTAGCTAGCTACAATATGTTTACAAATTATGTGTTCATTGGTAGGATACTGCTGTAATTGCCAAGACCACTATATATCTTTATCTTTGCTCTATTTAGTATACAGGAGAATAAGTCAACATTTCCTTCCATGGTAACATTTTAAAGCTAACAATATTCACTGTTATAAAAAGCATTGTTTGATCAAAACAGTTGTTCTTAATATGTCTGTTCAAGGATTACATGACATGACAATGATTATGTACTTATGTGTCTTTGCACTTAATTCGTAATTACTTCAAGTGACTAAAAAGAATATGAATGATCTACTTAACTTCTGAAGACAAGAATATAAATAATATCACATGGCCTATATAATTTCCACAAATTATCCACCCAGTGAGGAATAACTTACCTGGGTTGATTACTGAACCAAACACTACCACCTAAAATGTTTCTATGCATCCCCAGGTAACTTTTTATTTAACTTGTCTAAATGGAGTTTTGAATTTCTAGCCTCCTTGAGAGCACATGCTAAGACAAGAAACTCTTGATGGAGGGTGTGAGAGTTGATTGAATTAGAAGCATCCACAGGACACAAATGTGTTGGTAAGTTTGGGGCAAATTATTACAGCAAAAGTAGCCAACTGGAAGCATGTGACAACAACTACCAGTTTGATTTTGAACCTAAGAGTTATTAGAGACTACATTTTAAACTTTGTTTTTTATCTGTCACTCACTTCATGTTACCAGGTATTTGTTAGGGGCAGAGACTCCTGTGCCTGCCACGCACTCTGTTACTTGAGCCCATGCTCCCATCACCGTGGGAGATATTGTGCTGTGTCAACGCTGCACACTCATGCATATGTGGCCTACACATGTGGTTGGGCTGTATCCACACTCAGGATACATGCTACCAAACAAGTGAATTGACAGCATGATGGAAAACTGAAACAAATAAATTGACCCAGGAATATTTTAACTTGTGACACAGAACAACTACCAACATAGAACAAAGATTGCCAACAATAATTCCCGTCACCAACACCTGGTTTTAAGCACACCCTCATGCCAGGCTAAATATAATATTTCACATAGGCCTTGGGGGGACACAGCTCTCTGAGGCACTTTTTTACCATGTCACAGAGAGGTGACATTACTTGCTAAAAGTAAATGGCTAGGAAATGACACTGCCAAAATTTGAAAGCAGTTTCATAGTTGTTGACTTACTTGAATAAATGAGACAATCAGAAAACAATTTAAAGCTCTCATTTCTCAACCCTACCTGATCATTCTGGGTTTACCACCAGGCCCTGATTAGGCGGTAAGGAGAAATCTGAATGCATAAACACATCAGGTTTATTTATTATTCGAGTCCTTTTCAATGGGTAAGGAAGTGACTCATTGGACTGTCTCAGCTAATGAGGGCAGGGTCATGGCTGAAACACAGGTTTTCCTGACTCCTGGCTCCAGTGTAGCTTCCATCTACTACCTCTTCCCTCCCATCCTGCCACAGCTATTCCAGTGCAACAGCCACCATCTTCTGGGGTCCCCTCCAACCATCAAGACGGAGACTACAGTTCAAGGATCATACAGCATACCTTCTATATCCCCCACCATAAGATACATCCTGCTGTTTTTCTTCTCTCTGCATTGTAAGTCTGGTTCCACATCAGCTCTTCAAGTCAATAAACATTTCTCAAGAATTTATTTTATCTCCTGGTACTATCCTGGTTGGTGTGGATGGTGGTAATGAAAAGACCCACCATTCTTATTCTAGAGAAGCTTCTAATCTAGCGTAGTGAAGTATGCACACAAATAACTTTATGGTAATTACAGCAAAGGAGGAAACACTTGAGAGGAAAAGATGATTATTTCTGGCTCAAGGGAACAGAAAAAGCTTTCATAAATGATGTGAGGTTTTATGTGGGTCAAGATATGAGAAAGGCGATATCACAATATTTTTGACACTGGTCATGTTTCCGATACATTTACTCATCATAACAGCCCATAAGAGGTAATAACCCCCAGCCCCCATTTCAGATGTGGGAACTGAGACTGTATCACGTGACTTTCCCAGAGCCACATGAACATTGCAGTGAGTAGTAGAGTCAGGATTTTAACTTGAGGAGTTTGATGCTTGGAAGTAAACTCACTAAGGTACAGTGCTTACGTACCTCAGCCCAGCATTCTGAGGTCATGCTTACTTAGGCTTGAAGCCTAATTCTGCCACTTATTAATCATGGGGAAAACTTTGACTTTATCTTCATTCATTTGCATTTCTGCAAAATGAGGAAAATAATACTTACTGTGGTCTGAATGGCTAGCTATACTTGGGGAGTTACCAAGAGAAGACCACCTGGCTGGCCACTAAGAAGATGCTGACTGATAGGCTCACTGCCACTCAGGGGCTGCCTCCCTGACAGCATCCCAGAGCCTATCAAACTCGGGTTGACTCTCCCACAAGCACAAAACCTATGGGGTCCAGTCACGACCCTGGGAAGACCTTAAATATTGCTGGGCTACTGCTGGCTTTGAAGATGAAGAGAGCAGAAAACCAAGGCATGGAGGCAGCCCCTAGAAGCAGGAAAAGGAAAGGAAATAGATTCACTCTAGAGACCTAGAAAGGAATGCAGACCTGCTCACGTGGTTTTAGCCCAGTGAGACCCATTTTGGACATCTGAGCCCCAGAACTGTAAGAAGATAACTTGTGTTGTTGTAACGCCACTAAGTGGAGATAATCTGTTATAGCGACAACAGGACACTCATACACATGCTGGGATCATTCCCACCTTCGGGCATTTACGCGGGCTGCTCACCACTGGTACCCTCTGGTCATCTCTGATACATTAGCATCGTGGACATTCCCCTCATCATGGGGGTCCAGATGGGGTCTCTGTTTCAACTGCACCCCTTTAGAAAGACTTTCCCAGACCACTCAAAGGAGTCTCTTTGTTACTTGATCATGTGACCTGTATTATTTTTATCATGACAATGATCACTTCTTGTTACTTTCCTTTTTATGCCATTATTGTACTACACAAAGAAAGCTGGTCTTGTCTCTCATTTTTCCTGGTAGCCCTAGTATCTAGAAGAACGCCCAGCACAAAGCAGGAGTTCAATATACGTTTGTTGAATAATCAACCGAGTGTTGGCTCCAAGCAAGGCAATGCACATACACTGTCCCACTGAATCTTTTCAATAGCCTGACGAGATAGAATTCCTATTGCCATTTTGCTGAACATGAAACTCACGAAAGCAATCATAAGGTGTACTGTGTTCTTGGCAGATAGTAACCATTCACAAATATGGGAAGCAATGAGCCACATTCAGAGATTGAGTAACCAACATAAGTAACACAACCTAAAAGTAAATATTTACTACATTAATGCCTGTTTTTCATCATCTACTGCTGAAGAATCCTGGAGCTCCAGCACCTCTGTCCTCATGAGCTCGAGTCTCCATTCGCCTGCCTTCTGGACACCTCTGTCACACGCCCTGCTGGCCTCCGACACAAGGTGTGAACTGAATGTGTCATCTCCTCCCCAAATCCACTTGCAAAGATCCCCCTGGCTGGACCGATGGCACTAGCATCTCGGACAGATTCTGGGAGTCACTTGGGCTGCTTCACCATTGCCCTTAAGATGACTCATTTATTTTTGGTTCTTCCTATTTAACAGTTCTTGTACTAATTGCCTTTCCTGCTCCATTGACTTAAGACTTCTTCCTGGACTATGTGTCCCTCTGTTTCTGAAGTAATCTCTCCAGAAAAACAAGATGTGTCATCACTAGCTCGTTTAAAATCCTTCGGCCGCATCCTGCCACCCTCCAAGTCCTTTACCACCAAGTGAAGGGTCACAAACATCTGTTCCCTGCCTGGGTCTCCTCCCTCCCCACATCCCTGCCCCTCACTGACTGGTCTAGCCACCCTGCTCTTTGAATTCCACAGTGTCATGCTTTTCTTTGCTAAGCAGTAACTTTCTCCCACCTGCCTGTCATCTTGTACATCTTAGGGAGACCATCTGGCACCTAGATTATTCTCGACACCCCGTTCTTTCCCTGTTTCAGTTTGCAGCCACATACTTGTTTACATCTGTCTCCTCCGCAAGACTGTCAGCTCCTGAGGGCAAGGTTTTGGTGTCTTTTTTTGGTCACGACTGAATGAGCAGTATGGAGACACGACTGGCACACAGTGGAGGCACATTAAATATTTGTTCAATAAACAAATATAATCTTTATTAAATAAACTCTTCTTGTGTCTTTTGAAGAAGCATGCTGGCACAGCGTGGTTGGGGTGATGTCAGGTGCAGTGGCATGGGTGACAGAGAAAATATGAGGTGAAGAGGAAAGGGGAAGGACAAAATGACAGGAAAAACTAAGTGAGAGAGAAGTGATAGAATCATTAAAGAAAAAGAGTGATGGAAAAAGGAGAAGGCGGGAAGGGCCTGGTGGTGGGTTGAATGGTGGCCATACCAATGACAGGCCTGTGTCCAATCTCCAGAAGCGGTGAATGGTCTTGTGTAAGATTCCCAGGATTGCCTTTCCAAAGTACCACAAACTGGATGGCTTGAAACAACAGAAGTTTATTACTGCCAAATTCTGAAATCGGGATGTCAGCAGCGTTGGCTCCTTTTGGAGGCCCTGACGGAGAACCTGTTCCATGCCTCCCTCCCAGCTTCTGGTGGTGGTTTCCGAGTTGAAGCCTTGGCATACTTCGGCTTGTAGACACATCACTCGAATCTCTGCTTCCAGGTTCACACGACTTTCTCCTCTTCTGTCTCTTTTGTGAATCTTCACATGACCAATCCCTGGATTTAGGGTCCATCCTAATCCAGTATTACTTCATCTTAACTAGTTACACCTGCACGACTTGATTTCCAAATAAGGTCACATTCTGAGGTTCCAGGTAGACATAAATACCTGGGGGACTATAATCAATACAGTAGTTTCCTAATTTGGAAGGATGTTTGCAGATAAATTAAGGATCTTTTAAAATGAGACAATTGTGGATTATCTGAGTGGGCCCTAAATCCAATGACAACTGTCTTTACGAGACACACACAGAAAAAGAGGAGACTAGACGGACAGAAGAGGAGGCACTATGAAGACAGAGGCAGAGACTGGAGTGATGTGGTCATAAGCCGAGGAAATCAAGTATTGCTGAAGAACCACAAGAAGGTGGAAGAAGCAGGAAAGGATTCTTCCCCTGGAGTCTCCAGAGGAAGGTGGCCTCACTGACACCTTGACTTTGAACTTCTGGCTTTCAGAACTATGGGAGAATAAATTTCTGTTATGTTAAGGCTAAAGGTGTTCATTACAGCAGCCATGGGAAAGTAATACAAGCCTAAGTGTAACAGAATTCACAGTACCCTATATTGTTTTAAGTACCATTAAAAAACAAACAAGTAAAAAACTTTTCCATGAGTTAGATTCTGCTCTAAACAGAGCAAAGAATACTTGGTAAGTAGGAATTTGTGAACAGTCATAAAGTTAAGCTAGCTCAATTTCTGGAAGCATAGTGTTTAATGATCTTTTAACACAAGGGCATACCTTCAATCACTGAGATTTATAGCTCTTTAAACCTAGTAGGAAATTACTCTAAGAAACTAATTGTGTTTTAAACTATCTTTTCATGTATCTCCACTTATCTTGTGACTGCCCCATAATTAACATCAGATTTTATCACACCTCATGTGCTTTCTCTTTTTAAATTATTTAATGTTACTGTGTTTCCCTATTAAGCTTTTTATCTTGGTATTCACTTTTTGTTATTCTGCGTTTTGTATAATTAGATGACAGTGTGTGCTGTGTAACCTTCACCTGGTAACACAACTCATGAGTTGGCTTAGTGTCTGCACAAGTCATGTCATCAAGATAAAAGTTAAATTAATAGAGGAAAATACAAGATGATCTCAATCTTTGAATGAATTCAGAATTAAAGTCTGGCATCACTCAACGATCCCAGAAGCTCCTTCCCAACCTTCAGTTCCATTCATAGTTAACTATTGAACTATTATTAAAGACTAAACCACTTCCAAAATGTCACACAGTATTCTATTTATTTGGGTGAGTACTGGGGAGGCGCTGATGATCCTTGCAAGCCCTAGGGGTAGGAAGTCCGTTCATGAAACTATCAATGTCTCTTGGTTGCCAGAAAACACCCGAAAGGAGAAACTAGGGTTTGGATCGACTCTAGCACGTGGGCAATGGAAGGCAGGGGACCCCCTCTATTCAGCCTGCCCCTCACCACTTTTGCCTTGGGGTCCCTGACACCTTTCGCCTGTTGTCCTACTGCCCCAGAAGAAGATCTTGTCCCCACCTCTTGAAATCCTCCCCAGTCCCCGCAGGTGTAGGCAAGGGTGCTCCCGGCAGAGCGCCCACCGCCGGCGAACGCCTTAGCAGGCTGCAACGGACGCTGGAAGACGGGGGTCCTGAGGACTTGGGCATCGGATCGGTGTCCAATTTTCACCCCGTCGGGGCTACGGAACCCCCTCCGCCCCGCAACGAGGGAACCGCTTTTCTGTGCGGATTTGGGAGCACGTCTAACTCCAGTGGCTGTGGCAAGGAACTAAGTGACTAGGAGTGGCCTCCCCTCCCCCCCCGTGCACACGTCACCGCCGGCGTCTGGGAAGCGCCGTCAAGCTCCGAAGAAACGCGCGCATAAAAAAACCCTGCAACCCGCCGCACCTACGGACAGAGATGTTTCTGACCAAGCTCACGGCTATCCCTTCTCGCAGTCTCGTGGCGACGCGAAAGAGAACCTCTCCGTAAATGAGCTCCAGGGTCGCGGGCGGCTGTACCTAAAGGTTTGTCGAAGACAGACCCTTAATAAGGCTAGATGGCAGTGGCGCCTCACTTCTCCCCCCGCAACAGTCATTCCTAAGGTCCGGCAGGTCCTGAAGTGGCGAGTCTGTCAGCCCCACCCGGCGGCTAGCCCTCCTTTTCTCCACCGCTTGCGCTGGCCAGCCTGGCCCAGTTAACTGTCCGCTTCAGAACACTGGCGCTTGGGAGCGGCGGCCGGAGTGGCTCCGATTCTGTGCGCGTCTATTAGGAGGCGCACGGTAGTTATGGCGGCGCTCAGTGAGGCTTTCCTGTCACTGGATACTACTACTCCCAGCCCTCCTAGAAGCCGCCGGAGCAACCCCCTGGTCTTTCGTTTACAAGTAGCAATTTGACTTGCTCTGCCGCATGTCAAGAGGGACCGTGGAAAGTGTGGAGACGCCCCGGGAATTAAGCGATCGCGGCTTAAAGAGAAAAAACGCGAAACAAACAAACAAAAACCATCCACCCTAACAAACATGAGGCTGCTGGAGAGAATGAGGAAAGAATGGTTCATGATTGGAATAGTGCTGGCGATCGCCGGAGCTAAGCTGGAGCCCTCCATAGGGGTGAACGGCGGTAAGTCTGCATCTCCGCACGCTCCACCCCGATTCCCACTTGAGAACTAATTTGCGAGTCTTGGAAAGGAGGGGAGACCGTAGCTGGGAAGTGTCTCTCTCTCTCGGGCACACTGACCAGCTCAGGGTGTCCTTTGGCCCTTTCGCTGATGCCTTAATTTGCCAGCCCCAGAGAGGGGTTTGTAACTAGGAATGGGTCAAGCGACTTTGAACGCAGGTTACCTTTTCCGCGAACAGCCAGCGAGTATCCTTAGTGTCAAGGAGCGAGGTTACTGAGAATTAAGTTTCATTTAATTTCTCTTCCCTTCAAAGTAGCATCCTACCCCACGGGATGCTAGGTTGTCAGGAGTTCCTTATCTCTCTTGGACTGGACACTACTACGTTGTCCTTGTCCATTTCCACCCGGCACTTAAGAAAAAGTTGGGTAAGAAAACGGACAAGGGACACCCGTTCCTCCTCCAGCTCAGATTTTGCGGCCCCCACGTGGGAGAGTGATGATTCGCAGCGGTAGCTACTGCCCTAGAAACTCCCCAGCTGGCTGACACGTTGCACATTTTCATTACAGGACACTACTTCCGTGTGCTGCCGGGACTCAGTTGCTACACTTCGCAGTAGTCCCAACAGATACAGGCTGTGTGAGACACGGTGCAGTGTGTGTTTTGGCAAGGAAATGTAGGCGGACTGAAATCACACTCAGAGCCTGAATAGAGGAAGCTTTGTAATGTGGGGATGGGCATTGGTGGGCAGGACTGGAAACGTCATTAGCCTTTTATAGCTCCCCTCCCCTAGACACTCATGTCCTACTTTTCATAAACATTAATTGAATTTCTTTAATTTATTGTCTTTTTCACCTTGTTTGTCAGTTTCCACGCTTATTAACAGGCTTCATACATCAGTGGTACAACAGGGACAGATAAAGGAGAGAAGTGAGCACAGGTGATCTTTTCATGTGAGGAGGCGCTGTGGAGGATATTTGAAGTTATTTGTGCCTTGTTGTGAAAATATGATGGGAGTGAATGAAACGATCTCTCGGGAGGACAGTGGCTCCTGGTACCCTCTCCCTTCAACACCTGCACTGACAGGCTGCTTCAGGGAACATTTAAAAGGAATTACTTGAACTAAGATTGTGGGAGTTACACCGTTTTTGTTTATTTTATTTTACTTTTCTATATTCAGCTTAGTACAAAATGTGTGGGGTTTATAAATGATAATAAAGCTGTTATTTGTGGTGGTTTCTCCCCCTGAAGGCACCGTTTCTTCTTTGACATAGCTTCTCAGTGAGCTCTGGGAAACTTGTGAATATTGGTATTTCAGGTCAGGTTCTGTCAAAGGAGCCCCGCTCGCCCGCCCCAGCAGCTAGCTGGATAGTGAGAATTAAAGCTACAGTGTCTTTGAGGTGATGTGGGATGCACACTTTACTAGCTTCACTAGTGCACTTCATGGCTTCTGGCGTTAGATCTTTTCATTTGCTTTGTTCAGGTGAAGTTACAGGTGATATGTAATCTTTCAGTTGAGACCTGCAGGGCCTGAGTTTGGTAAAATACCTTTTACCTGACATTTCCGGGGTGCTCTGTGGGAAGAAGGGGTGTTGAATGCTGAATCATTTCCCCAGGGCTTCCAGTAGAGTGTGTGAGGCGGATTCTGTCATCTTATTTCTTCCCTTGGACTCTGCTTCTTGAAGTTCTGGTACATTATTGTACCTTAGAAATACTGTTTCCCATTTTCATTAGTCCTCATGCTATTGATCTAGGATAATTCATTTCTTTGTTTAATTTTTATAAGAGTAGAATGTTAAGGGTGAAAGGGATTTTTTAAAAAGTACTTTCATCTGACAGGCTGCTTTTACACCTGAAACTCCTGAGACTGGAGGTCAGGTGACTGACCCTGGGTCACGTTAGCTAGGGAAGTTGGAGGAGAGGAAGGACTGGAGACCAGGACTCCCCATCATTTCATAGCAGTTGCAAAATCCATACACATTTCCTTGGTGAAAAATTATGAAAAATGAATAACTGTGGACAAGAAGGGCTCTCTGTAATAGACATTTTCTGTGCCCTGATTTTTGGCCCAAAGGAGCAGAGTGGAATCTGCCAGTGTTGGACAACAGTCAACTCGTGATTTCTTCGGTAGCTAGCTGTCCATCTGTAAAAACAAAAGTTAGGCAAGCAATTCTTTGGAATTTCTTAGACAGACTGTCAGGCTAAGTGCTTGATACTTCTGGTGAGCTTTTCACTGCCCTTCACACCTCTTAAATAAAAACAAAACTCAAAAAATTGCCAAACAACACATTCATTCTACTCCTTAATCCAACAAAAATCCAGGAACAAGGAAAGGAGTGGTTGCTGAAAATGTTTCTGTCCTATTCTGCTCTTTAGAAGGGTCTAAAGCGCCTTTTTGTTTGCTTCTGACTTTTCGTCAGTTTCCATTTATGAGCTCTGTACATTGAGATTGTGATTGTTAATACATTCACATCAGCTGAACAAATTTCAGTAGAACAATTTTCTAGACATTCCTTTGAGGCAGAAAAGTTTTGGTACTCTTCCACTTGTTAAGATGCTCACTTCACCTTTCCCTGAATTAGGGCCTCAGTGACAACGCTCTTTATTTTTAAGTGTAAGACTTCTACACTTAAAGTATCACAACTATGATCTGACCTCCCTTTAAAAAAAGTCTTTATAGCCATTCGGTGAGTTGTGTGTGGCAGGAAGTTTGTAGATGTGGGAACCCTTAAATTAGAGAAGTTGAATGACTTTCCAGATGGGAGAGTATAATAGGTCCTAGCTACAATAGGTCCTAGCCTAGATGATTTAATTCTTCGTTCACTTTTCTATTTACTCCTTTACATTTTACTTTAAATAAACACAAGAAGGTTGAAACTAAAGAGCCAGAGTAGTTGTAAATGTACATACGTTCCGAGATGTCATTAATCTCTTCCATTGAGACTCAGGGAAGCCCTGAGCTGTGCACACCTTAGTTTCCGTGTTTTCAACACTGTGTTATTTATTCTTGGAAAGAGAAAGGTTTACTTCATTGGAAGTAGAGTAACTCCTTCAGGTCTGCCTGCATCTTAACTTAAATTGTTGCCATTAACAATACATAAACCCTAAAATGGAAGCTGCTTCATCTTTCCAGTGGAAAAAAAAAATAACCAGAAACATGCTATAAGTCTAAGAATATTGGCATGAATATCTTAGATTAGGTACAGAAGTGAAATTTACTTTGGTGATGAGTAGATTTTATGAAATAATAATAGTTCATTGCATTCTTAAGCATTTCAAATCATTTTCTTTTCCCTTCATTAAAAAGCATGAGTTCTGGAGACCCAAAATTGCTTCATTTTTTTATGGCCAACTTTTCTTTTGACTGTGCTACCTCATTTCACTTTCACTGATAAACATTTTTTGCTTTTGTTTAGAGGAAAAGTTAAAACTTATATTTCTACTTTAGCTTAAAGCCATTTTCAGATCTAGGTCTGGTTATTTTGGTGAGCTGGAGGATATAATCAGTACCTTGAAGCAGACCAGGTATCATTTTAAAATAGTAGTTTCAACTCTCACCTCTGTGCAAATATTTACCAAACTTTTATTGCAGCCCTGGGCGACTTCTAGTTTTGCATTCAAAAGCTGAGCTGTCTGTTGGCATCTCCGTGGTCCTGTCTCCAATGGGCCTTAGGTTTCTCCAAATCAGAATGATTTCCTCCTTTCCCTTTTAACGGTATCTTGTAGGTAGCCCTGGAATACCCCACCATGTCCTTTCATGGTGTAGAGTGTAGAGTTATTTAGAGATGCATCTAATTTAAAAAACAAAAACAAAAACAGTATAACCTGTTTCTACAATTTAAAACATCAAAAGTCAAGAATCATTTCACTGATTTATGCCAATTAGTTGATAGTTATCATGTGTATTTATGTGTGTGTATGTGAATTGTGGGAAGAGTTCTGTAAGAAGTTGGCTGTTGGCCAACTAAGGCAGGCACTTTAGCTGCCCCAGAGACACAGCATCTAAGCAAATGCCATATGCTTGCTAGGGAGACGCACCTGTGGACGTGTTCCCTACTTGTCACTTGCGACCACATTGCTCACTCTGACCCATCCTAGATGGAAATTCTGGAGGAGCCACTGTGTGCAGAACAAGAATAAGGTCTGATAAAAAACAGGAGATTGGAGGAAAATAAAAATTATACGAGTTTTTAGAAACTGTATTTAAAATTCCGGGGAGGCACCTATTTTCAAAACAAGCCAGACTCCTTGACTCTAAAATCTGTTTCGGAATCACTTTCCTCAGTTGTTGCGGACACATTGTTTCTAAGTGTGAGCTGCTGAGAAGAGTGAGCTTCTGTTCACTCACAAGTGTGATGATAATGTGCCTCCTTTTAAGTGTGTGAGCCGCCTTTGCTGCCCTGACACGTGACGCTGTTTACACTCACTTTCTCCCTTTCACTCCCTTTTCTCAAATCTCAGCAAAATGATCTATAAATTCCAGGTAGATGAAAGAATTCATAGCATCGTTTAAGGAGATCTTTGTCATCTTTTATTAACAGTTGTACTACAAATGCCTAAAATATCATAGTTGCTCAATAAATATTTGTTGACTGAATGAATGGTGGTTATTCCTGAGCTTGGAACTCATTAACCTCTGTAGGTGTGGTGGGGATTTGGGGAACAGAGGAGCCGTGACTGCGGTGCTGTTGTTTTGCTTAACGGTGTATCAGTTTTTTAGGATTGCCACAACCAGTCGCCACAAACTGGGTGGCTTAAAATGGCAGACACTTATTTAGTCACAGTTCTGGAGGCTAAAGTCTGATCAGAATGCCAGCAGGGTCACGCTTCCACTGAAGGCTCTAGAGAAGAGCCTTTCCTTGTTTGCTCCAGCTTGCGGTGGCTGCCAGCTCACCGTGTTCCTTGGTAACAGGGCTCTAGGCTCCGCTTCTGTCTTCACATGGCCATCTTCTCTCTGTGTGTGACAGAGTCCAAGTTTCCCTCTTTGTATAAGAATATCAGTCATTGGGCCCTGGCTGGTGTGGCTCAGTGGATTGAGTGCTGGCCTGCAAACCAAAGGGTCGCCAGTTCGATTCCCGATCAGTGCACATGCCTGGGCTGCAGGCCAGGTCCCCAACAGGGGGTGTGGGAGAAGCAACCACACATTGTTGTTTCTGTCCCTCTCTTTCTCCCTCCTTTTCTCTAAAAATAAATAAAATCTTAAAAAAAGAAAAAAAAAAGAATACCAGTTATTGGATTAGGGTTCATGGTAATCAGATAAGACCTCACCATAATTTGATCACCCATATTTCGCTGTGTATAATGTGCACTCTTGTTTAACACTCATTATACACTGGATTCATTATTATGTCCATGGTGTATAATCATTATACTCGTGTATAATGCTCATCCTTATTTTTTCCCTCAAAAACTTGGGCGAAAGAAGTGCTCATTATACATGGCAAAATATGGTACCTCTGTAAAGACCCCACTTCCAAATACGGTCACATTCACAGGTTCTGGGTGGACACAAATTTTGGAGGGGAAGCACAAGAGGCCTGAATGGAATGTCAGCTATGAGAGAATCTCAGATTTCAAACTGTCCTCCGGGTTTCTCAGCCACAGCACTACTGCTGGCTGGAGGGCTGCCCTGAGTGTCCCATGGTGCTGAGCAGGATTCCTGATCTCTGTCCACTAGATGCCAGTCATACCTCCTAGTGCCTGAGTTAACTCAGCCAAGAAATTTCTAAATGTTGCCCAATGTCGGCTGCCCCTGCCCGAGAATCACTTGTATGCAGGTATAAAATGGTATTTTCTCAGACTATGTCTTTTAAAAGAATGTTGTCCATTGGTTACCACATTCTGTCTTTAAGCCAATTGTGTACTAGCCACAGAAATGAATAAAGGTTAGGGTCTCCCCTGTCGTACTCACAACGTTAAAGCCCCTGGGATGATGCCAGCCCAGCTTCAGAGAGGATTTTTCTGGAGGGCAAAGATCAGGCCTGCCTGGTTCACTGCAGTGTGCCCAGGGCTAGGCACACTTGCGTGCTGTTGACAGTCTGGACAGCAGATGGTTGAGCACTCTCTTGCTCTTTCTGCATTACCTCCATCACACAGTGAGTGCCCAACAAACAGTTGCAGATTGAATACTCTTGGGGAGAACTCACCATATGCATGAATACAAGCCTTTCTTTCTGGTGTGCTGAAGAAATAACACAATGTTTGCTAAGACGTGTAGCTGCTTCCGTTGATTCCCCCCTTCCGGTGTGGGGAATGTCTGTTGCTGTGTCAGCGCTGACTCGGCGGTGGACACCATGCGGGCCTGTGGTGAAGGGCAGTGACTGCGTGCTGTCCCGTGTGGAGCAGAGTTCACTTTTGTTTCCGTGCTCGAAGGACGCTGTGCTGCACTGAACAGCCGTGGCCCTTCCTTCTGGAAACTCCTCTCTGGAATTAGACTGCGTCACAGCAAACGCCTAACTCTGTGAGGACAGCAGTGTCAACACTAAGGTCCCGAGTACTGTTTGTCCTTCTCCGGGCGATTTGCCTTTCACTCGGGAAGACTAGAAATGCTCATCTAACTGTAACTCATTCTTCTCTTTCCAGGACCGCTGAAGCCAGAAATAACTGTCTCCTACATCGCTGTGGCAACAATATTCTTTAACAGCGGACTCTCATTAAACACAGAGGTACTGTCACCTATGGGGCACAGGCAAACCAGGCAGAAAAATTGAATTTGTACTTCCTATTTTGAAATCTCAGAATCCTTTTGTAAATGTGTGTGTATCAGCAGTCTGAAGCCCTCACTCACTGTGACAGAAGCTAACCTGGACTTTGGCATAGGACTTGTGCTTTGTACCTGCAGAGTCTAGAAACTTTATAGGCGAGCAGCACGGACCCTGAGGCTGTGCTTATGATCCGTAGGCTTACTACACGGCCACCGAAGGGAAGCAGCTCCTTCTGGTCCCCCTGCTGGGTGCATTTAGGCTGTCCATGTTTGTCTGGGTTTCCGTAGCTTTGTGGATCTTCTTTTGTTCCCAGGACTGAGGCTGCTCAAGCGACACTTGTAATGACTTTTAACCAATTTGTATTTTTTTAAGTATATTCTTTGCTAGTGTGTCTATTAAATGCTGGTAGATGTTTTAAGGAAATATTAGTATTTTTTCACAGGGAGTCACAGTTCATCGTGAAGACATCCAGGTCACGTTAATTACTACTCCAGGTGTCACTGAACATGGGATTCCTCGGAATGAAGGAAATCCAGACATTTTTATACTCCAGATAGGAATGAGGAGAATTTATGATTGCCTTTTGACTTTTGATGGAAGAAAAAAGTAGGGGAAATAACCATTTGCTTTTGAAGAAATTCGAGTTTTAAAAGTTGTCATTTTAAGATGTTTAGTCCTATGCAGACAGGAAAATCTTACTATGTAATAAAGATTTTTTTTGGGGGGGGATAACTTTAAAACTTAAAATTCTGTTTGTGCACCATATCTTGCCCTTACTTAAAGTTTCTTTTTCTTTTAAATGTGATTTGAATGAAGATCAAATTTACCTCCTTCCTTTTGATCATTCCAGCAGCAACATGGGGAAAACATGTGGTTTTCCTAAATTTATGTATTCTGTAGTTAGCAGGTTGGTATAAATTGTGTCTCCAGAATGCTAAATACTCTTACGGACTGCTGGTCTTCTGAGAATAGCTTACATGGGTGGGGTTTCCTAAATATGTCAAATTCCAGTTTCTGTCAATTTTATTGACACAAAAGGACTATGATTAGTACTTAGAGGGCATAGGGTTTTTCTGTCAACACCAGAGTTCCATTGGTCTGCCAGTGTGGGACACAGTGGTCTAGAGAGGTACTCGCTGCTCCTGTGTGCTGGTCTGGTCTCCCTTGGGGGTCTTCCTGATGGCTTCCGCTGTGCTTTTTGTGAGGCAGCTGCCTTACCCATGCCCCTTACTTTGGACGTTGCTCTAACGATGTCCCCCGATGGTTGTGTAATGGCTATAGCTGTATTTAATGCCATGGGGAACCTGGCAAGAGACTTGATTCTTACCTTAGCTTCTTGCTTAATGCGATTCTGTAAAGCAGCCAATTTCATGGGATGCAGGAGTTGAAGAAGGAATGCCACAGTTATTGGTATTTCCCTAAGGACCAAATTCTTCTGTAAGCCTCTAAGAAACCTTCAGAGTCATCCAGCTAATCTGGATCTAATGAGGAAATGCCTTGATCCCTGTGTATTCTCATGGTATCTAAGTAGCCATCAAAGCCATTTCCTCCATAAAAGATCCTTTTGAAACTAATACAGCATTAATTCATTTTCAAGATCCATTTAACTTAAGATGCCCTAGATCGATTGCGTCCTTGTGTAATGTTAAACCACCGCTAGGCCCTGCTAATTTCCCGGGCAACCGAAGAGCCCTAAGTTAGAAGGTCGCAATCTGGTTGTTAGTTGTCTTCTAGTTAATAACCTTAAATTAATTTCAGCTGGGACAGCTATATTTTATATCCTGTTAGGTCTTAGAATAGTGTAATTTTTGCACATAGAAGGTGAGTTATTATTTATTTGAGTTTATTTGAAAGCATTTACAGTGGTCCCATTCAAGTTTGATTCGCATTGAACATTTCATGTAGTATTACTCATACACCGATATAATGTGTGTATTCTAAAATTTGTTTGTTAAAATTATAAAGAACTCTGTGTTAGTACTTCATGTTAAAAAGATTCAATGCTAAATCTTCAGTTTTATAACTCTCGATTTTCTAGTTTTTGAAATACCTGTTGAAATGGTTTCTGAAATTTTACTGTACTGCAGTGTAATAAGGTCCCATTTGAAGTATATGTGTATTTGATATACAGCTAACTCCAAACCTACAGTTTCAGAGGACGTTTCTGTTAGATGGTGGCAGGCCCAGAGTCATTTAGACAAAGAGCCTTTGAAGTGCCTCTCGCCCAAGGTGCTGTGCCTGGGACTGGGGCAGGAACAGAGATGAGCGGGAAGGAAGCTCAGGGCTGGACAAGGGTCCCGAGTCGAGCAGAATATGCAGGTTTTCCTTATTATTTTTTCAGATTATTTCCGAATTATTTTTTAAAGTCCCATTTGCTCAGAAGTAAATATAGCAAATCTCAAACTTTAGGCCCATGCTGCTTGTTTCCGTCCCAGAGCCATGAAGCTGACCCCTACAAATCAAATAAAGGAAATATGTATTTCCATAGAAGGGTTAGAAGGGAAATTGCTATGTAATGAAAATATTTCTGCATCTCAGTCAGAGTCGCTGATTTTAAGCCATTCTTGATGCTGTTGGTGAGACTCTGGTATAATCAGTATGTGTGTTACAGAACAACAAGGGGCCAAGGGGGGGCCAAGGCCAAATACTATTACCTGAAAGAAAACCCCAGGTCCGTTATGTCCGCTGCCTATAGGAAAGATGTCTCTGAATGCCAGAGATTTGTGAAAAGGAAAGGAAATGTTTATTACATGTTATACAAATTTAAAGTAGTGACCCAATGTCTTCATCAAAATCGTAAAGTCCCTTAAAACACCCACAAACACACACAATCCTTCCTTCCCCCTTTGCCCAGTCTGGGGTACCGTATCTCAGGAAAGGAAATAGAAGTGTGTGGCTCAGGCAGCCCCCAGTTCTTCCCAGTAATCCATGCTTGGCTGGTGGGCCTCCCTTGTTTCTCGGCACCCTCAGCTGTGTCACTGGGATCTCTGCTAAAGCCAGGTACTGGTTCCCCTTTCTAATGCTGCAGGGGTCCCCACCCTGCCAAAGCCGCGTGGTTCTGTCTCACAGGGCTGCGGGAGTCTCCACTCTGCCAAAGCTACGTGGTTTTCCCCCCAATGGCTGCGAGGAGGGGTGGTCACTACTCTGCCAAAGCCGAGTGGCGGTTCTCTACTAAAGCCACATGGTGATTCTCTCTCACAGGACTGCAGGAGTCCCCACTCCGCTAAAGGCTGAGTGGTTCTCCCTCCCTGGTCTGAGGGAGTCCCCACTCTGCCAGAAGCACATGGCTGTTTCTTCCTCAGTGGCTGCCGTGTCTGGGTTTAAATACCCGCTCCAATCTTCCTCTGCAGCCCCATTACCAACTCCTCCCACATTAGGCCACACCTGCCCTCAATCTCCCATTCTTTCCAGCCTTTCTGGCTGCCATCGTGGGTCTGGGCTGGTGTGACCCCATGTTGTGGAGCCAATCTTCTCCAAGCTCCCACGCAGATGCTGTAACTCGGGGACCTGCCCCCCCTCCAGTTACATCTTGGTGGGGAAGTTACTTCCCTCCCCCTGGCTCAGAGCAAGGCCACAGCTATTTAACATATCTATGTAACCAGTTAAAAGTTATAGATATGTTAAATGACCACACGTAAGGTTAACTACAAAGCTGTTGCTATGCAAAACAGCTCTCAATGGGCCTGCTCCATTTGTCCCTTCCCCCCACCCACACCTGGGGGTGTAGGTGAGGCCATCCTAATATTTTCTGAACACCTTGAGTTCTGGACCCCATTCTAAATGCACATTTGGGGTGACCCCCTTTTGGCTGCACCCTGTAACATGTGGAGTGTCTCCTTAACTTTACTTAATAGAATTTGACCTGTATTACATGTGAAAAAAAATAAAATGACGTGCAGAATCAACTTTTCAATTATTCACAATGACATCTATTAGAATATGTGGCCCTAAATTCCACATGGACATTTATGGAATAATGCTACTTTGGATTTTATGGTGTTACTTGCTTTTTCTTTTCCTGTGCCACCTTATTTCTGTTTGACGCTGTGTGAAAATCTAGAAAATACGTAACACTGGGTTTGTGTGACAGTCTTAAAAATCTTTCTTAGGAGCACCTCACGTTTGTTAACCTCCCTGCCGTTAAGAGGCCTCTTGTGACCCTGCACAGCGGGCCCTTGTGATTCGTTCGCTGGGTTCCTTACTGTTCCATTGTCCTGATGTGATATCAGTTGTTTCTAACTCTCATTTTTTAGGTCAGCCAGTATCCTTGAGCTGTATTTTATTTTTCATAACTCTTCTGATTTCAGAGGTGGTATTTCCCCATTGTACAAAGATTAGAAAGAGCAAAAATAACTGTTGTAACATATGTGTGTTTTTAAGTTCTTTTTTCTTAAACATATTTTACATATAGAATATTTTTAAATAAAACATTTTTTAAAATTGTACATATATATTTAAGTATGTCTATAGGTCTACACATACTTGCATACATATACCCACATACACATGCATATATGATCTTATTTTTTCCATGTGACATTGTATAGTAATAATTTTTATATACTTTAGTACTTTCTAATTTTTCTTCACTTATATATTTAAAAATAATTTACATTTTGTTTACCTTTATGTATATAAGTCAAGAGATACAAAAGTATCGATGATGAAAAGTCTTCTTTTCACCTTCTACCAATGGTCCATCCAGCTCTCTGCTCTGGAGACAACCAATGTTAACAGTTTCCGTGTATCTTTCCAGAGATACTGTATGCTAAAGGGGGATGCATATGCAAATCCCCCTTTAAACTGTAGCGTTTTATACTGTTTGCCTCCTTACCTTATTTAACTCAAAAACATATCATGGAGATTATTTTATATCAACATATAAAGAACTTCCTGTTTCTTTTTGTAAAGGGGAAAGTGTTCCAGTTTATGAATGTATCATGATATATTTCCTTAGGCCCTTGTTGATGGGCAATTAGGTAATACACAAGGTTTTGCTCTTACAAACTCACTACAAAAGATAACCTAAACACATGTCATTTTCCATCTTTGGGAGCATATGTGAAGGGTTAACTCCTGGAAGTGGAATGGCTAGGTCAAGTGCTATGTACAGTGTAAGTTGGGGGAGGTGGCCCAAGCACCTAGAGAGGTGGTGGGTGCTCAGTATTTGTCCAGTGAAGGAATGAGATGCCAGACTGCCGTCCATGGGGTGTGCTGGTTTGCCTGCTGGCTAAGTGGGGGAGACGCTGCCCTCCTGCATCCTTGTCGACAGTTTTCACATGGTTTATAATAGCTCTTACGCTGTTTAATTCTTAAGTTATTTAGCTGTTCTACCATCTTTGGACATTGAAGTTGTTTCCAGGTTGCAGGGGTGTTCAACCCACAGCCCACAGGCTGCATGCAGCCCAGGATAGCTATGAATATGGCCCAACACAAAATCACACATTCACATGAAATATCTTTTTATGCTCATCAGTTTTTGTTAGTGTTTGTGTATGTAATGTGTGGCCCAAGATGACTCTCCTTCCAGTGCGGCCCAGAGATGCCCAAAGGTTGGACGTGCCCCTGGGTGGACCCATTGTCCTGATGGATAATGCTCTGTGTATAAATGCTTGTTAACCACTTTTTTATACTGTTGGGATAAATGTCTAAACATAAAACTCTGGGATCCAAAAATATAAGTTGTAGTATAGTCCTTGATATATATTCCCAAATTACTTTTCAGAAAAGTTATACCATTTTATATTCTTATGAGAAGTATATGCAAATACCTTAATTCCTGCATTCTGGCTCATCGTTTTATTACAATGAAAAAGTAAAAACACTAATATTTATTTGGTACTTATTGAATGTTTCTGAGTGTATCCAGGTGAGACTCAGTTTCAGTTCTGCTGAGATTCTTGGCCCTGTGGGTGCTTGGGCTCCTCTGCAGTGAAACTTCCAATGCAGTGTGCGGAGCGTAGCTCTGATCCGTGGACCCAGGATGGCTTCTGGTCTGTCCAGTGCTGCCCACTTGCCCTCCATTAGTCCCAGATTGCCAGAAGTCCCTTAGATGTCATTAAGGACATCTCAAGGTGGAAATGAAACTAACTGCTGTGCGTCTTCACACAGGGACATAAATCATGGGAGCCAATGACACAGATCCTAGAAGTGGTGATCAGGGAATGAGGCGGCCTTGATCTACCATTTATTAACTATGCACTTCGGTTAATGCCTCTGAAGCTGAGGGTCTTTTGAATGTCTTGCTTGAACTGGGAATGGTGGGGACATTATTACCATGCTGTGTTTATAACCAGTGACTCTCTGGCATTTTTGAATGAGCTCTAATAACTGCCTGAATGTTTTATGCAAATCTTCTACTACTTTATGAATTTGTTTTACTTCCACAGAATAAGCACCTAACTCAAACAAATTCCAATGCAAATGCTTGTTAATTAGTATATATTCAAAACCCCAAATTTGACTGAGTATCTTTCCTTTAGCTGTGAGACTCATAACAAGTGCCTGGTTTGTTCCGTTTCCTGGGACTTTTTGCCCTCCTGGGCATCAGTGTGACACAGTGGAAGAAGCAGGCAGACTTTTATTAGGTTTGGTGCTAAGCATCACTGGGTAGCAGCTCTCAACCTCAACTTCTTCATCAGTAAAACAGGAACGATAATCCCCACCTAAGGGGGTCGATTTGAGGGTTCAGTGAGGGAACATACATGTAGGGACAAGCTCAGAGAATAGTGTGTAACTGCTCCTGAATAAGTGTTAATACAGAAAGCTAGTGAGTAGATGTTGTGGAAAAAGTGATTTTGAATTCTAGAATGTTGTTGGGAGAGCATTTTTTAAAATTATGATTTGCGTGTAGATTTAGTAACTTCTTGCCAAATAGAGGCCTTTCTAGGTCTGGTATAATTACTAGAGGTTAATTACTATATTTAATTAAAATGTGATAGGTCCTGCTAAAATTTTTAAGCAAGATTTATTTTTTTAGGTAGTTAAACATTTGTGTTTCTTTGCAGTGGCGACAGTTCTCAGATACACTAGTGCAAAGGTAGTTAGCTTAGTCCTGGTCCACAACTGCACAGATCTGAATTGTTGTGGGATATTATATCTTTGAAAGCAATTAGAATATTTCAGGAATTTTATACAAAAATCATAATCTTTATGAAAAACACCATAGCCATCATTAACTTTTTCTTAAAGTTTAGCCCTTGTGCATATGTTTATAGGGAAACATTTTAGCTGTGAAATACTCCAAATTGATGGATGTAACTAGACTTATTGTAGTGATCATTTTGAAACACAAATATTGAATCATGTTACACACCTGAAACTAATATGATGTTATATGTCAATTGTATTTCAATTAAAAAAGCTAATTTATGCAACGTTATTTTAATAGCAGTCTCTCTTCAGAAGCAGTTTCCTGGCGTTTTAAATTCTGCGTCTGTTTCTGCAGGAGCTGACCGGTGCTCTGGTGCATGTGAGACTGCACCTTTTCATCCAGGTCTTTACGCTCGCGTTCTTCCCGGCAACAATGTGGCTTTTTCTTCAGCTCCTGTCAGTCACACCAGTCAATGAATGGCTTTTGAAAGGGTATGTTTAAGTGTTTTGAACAGTTCACTTCTAATGGGACATTTTTAGTGACATCATTGTCTCTGTAGCAACTATATATAAAAGGGCCTATGTGTAGTAACTTATAAGAAAATAAAAATACTTACAACATTATTAATAACCTTTAAAATGAGTGTTTCATCAGGGAGGTCCCTCAAAGAATTTTATAACAGAATCTCAAAATAACACCAAAATGCTTAGCTGTAAGTTTCTGCGGGAACACTTTCCTGGGAATTTAAGAGTTGTGTTGGGAGAAAAATGGAAGGGAACAGAGCAGGGGTGTCAAACTCATTTTCACCGGGAGCCACATCAGCCTTGCAGTTACCTTTAAAGGTGCGAAGTAATTTTAGGACTGTATAAGTGTAACTACTCCTTAACTGTTGAGGAGTTGAAATTACATTTGGCCCTTTGAAGGCAACCACGAGGCTGATGTGGCCCCTGGGAAAATGAGTCTGACACCCCTGGACGAGAGGATGTGTGATCAGCAAGGATGCAGAAGTGTAGGCTGTCAGTCGGGCGTGTTAGCTTTTGAATTGTATCTTGCCAAACGTATACAGATAATGGCTGGGGGTAATTTGCTTTTAAAATGTATAGGGAGGACAAAATATATACAGGGGACAGGCATTTAACTTTTTACTTCTGTTATATGTTTGGTTGGACAGTTGAATTAACAATAGATTTTCATTAGAATTTCTCCCATTAAAAATGTGGCCATGTTAATTAAAAGAATTTAATAATTTTTAAGGAGTATTTGAATTGGTTTAAATCTGACAGTATGGCTCGAAGACGGCACACTGACCCTGTCCCTAACTGGCTGTTCAACTCTGATAAAGGCATTTAGTAGTTTTGAAACTCAGTTCCCCAGTTTATAAAATGAAGATAATCCTACTTTTACTGCCTGCTTAGCAACAGTGTCAGGGATATCAATTAAGTCATTCATTTAGCGCCTTGTGCCAGGAATCAGTAGAGGTACTGGAAAACCAACAGTGAACAAGATTGGCCAAGAGCCAGTTCGTTTTGCACATCGAAGAGACTGGGTGTGATTTTCACTAAACAAGCAACTAGATGATCAAAGTGATGTGAAGTGAGATACTGGTTATGGTTGCAAGTGGTTGGGTGCACGGGCTGGTGATTACATTAGATTGTTTCTTCTGGGGGCAGAGTGTTCCAGGCAAAGAAAGCAGAATGTGCAAGGGCTCCAAGGCAGGAACAGGCCTGGGGTGTTCCAGGGTCAGGGAAGCAACTAGAGCCTGGTGATACGGAGAATGAATCATATGAGTCAGAGTTGCAAAGGCAGGCAGGAGCCAGTCACTTGGGCATTGTAGGCTTTGGGAAAGCAGTCAGGTTTTATTCTGAGTGTTGCAGGAAACTGCTGCCGCTGGAGTTACATGAGAAAGTGCTGTTGTTGTCTGATTAATATTTGCAAGTGATTCTCTGGGCCACTCTGCAGAGAATAGGTCACAGAAGGGCCTGAGAGAAAGCCAGGAGAGTGGCTCAGAGGCTAGTATGGGGTAGCAGCGCAGTAGGGGGAAATTGGTGTGTAAAGGGTGGATTCTAAAATCAGCATTCTCATAATGCATAGATGGA
The DNA here is from genome assembly GCA_004024845.1 of Tonatia bakeri. NCBI lineage: Eukaryota > Metazoa > Chordata > Mammalia > Chiroptera > Phyllostomidae > Tonatia > Tonatia bakeri. The sequence goes on from PVIA01005547.1 coordinate 108,313, forward strand.
TAGGATAGGGAGAGAGGTGGACAGGGAGGAATCGAGGATAACTTCTGGATTTTGGGTATGAGGCACTGGGTAACTGGTGACATCCTTTACTTAGCTGGAGAGAAGGAAGTTAGGACAAGAGGGGAAAATGAGGAGTGCTATTTTGATCAAATTGAATTTGAGAGGATGATCATAAAATTTTCCTGGAAAGCATAAATGCCATAAATATGATGACATCATTTTAGAGCAAAATGTACGGAGTGGGCAAAAGTGGCTTTATGGTTGTCATATAAATAAATAATAAAATAATTAATAAATAATATAAGAATAAACTCTGTTTCATGTACACACAGCTGTAAACATACTTTTGCTCACCTCTGTAGAATGTGTATTAAGAACCAATAGTTATTCAGTATCTGCCATGTATAGAGCACTAAAAAATAGGAAGATATTAACTCATTTTTCTTGTTTCAGGGAACTTCCAATTTAGTTAGGTATGTAGGACATATATATAAAATAATAACCAACCAAAATGGGGCAGCAAATGGTATGTCAGGTGAGTGATGTAATCGGATAAAGGGTAAGATGTTCTGCAAGGGTTGTGTACACCTACAGCAGAGAATTCAAACAGAATTCATTCAGCAGAGACATCAGTGAGAGAAAAGATAAAAAGTTTCATTCAGGCCAACTTGCAGGAGACAAGAACTACTGCATCTGCAGATGATGGAGGGTGCTTAAGTGTGCTACACGAGAGAATAACACACCAAGAAGTGGTCATTAAGGAGGACTAATCCACTAGCATCGTGATGGGTATATAGATGATGTAGATTAGGGCTTGCACTCTCACTGTGCTGAGTAAAATGAGCACACACCTCTCACCTCAGGACAGTAAGCTTAAAGGAGCATGAACTTAGCCTAACATGATCAGGGAGTGCACTTCTTAGCTTACTTTTCCCCCTCCCTCACCCCAATTTGAGATATACACTTAGTATGTTAGCTTTAAGGATTTGCAGACTCCTGTGACAGGATCCTGTGTAAGTCATTGAAATAAATATATTCTGAACACATACTCCTTACTTCGCTGTGTTGAGGAGAAAGACTGGAGGCAGAGAGAGCATTCAGTAGGCATTTGGACGTGTCCAGACTTGGGAGAAACTCGTCTGAGGGGGATGATGGCAGTGGTCAGGGAAGAGTGGCAAGTTGTGGTGGTGATTGATTGATGAGGACTGAGTGGAACCTCACATAACTCCAGTTTCAAACTGGACCATAAGGAAAATGCTATCCCATTGACAAAAATAGGTCAATTAAGAGTATAATTAATTTTTTTAAAGAAAATGCATAAATCTTGCCCTGGCTGGGTAGCCCAGTTGGTTAGAGCATCCTCCCAATATACCAAGGTTGTGAGTTCAATCCCCCACAAGGGCACATATAAGAATCAACCAATGAATGCATAAAAAATTAAAAAAAAGAGAGAGGGTACATAAATTTAACATTAGGCATGTTTACTTTAATGTAGCAATTATAGGCAGGTACAAATTAAGGAGTGGAACTTAGGAATAGAAATGTAAATTTGAAAGTATCCCTACAGATTCAAATATGAACGTAAGATTGTGAAGAAGGAAGGAAACACAGCAAAAAAACTACAATGAGCTGGTTTAAAAGATAGGAGATAAATTAGATTGATGAGGTACCACGGTAACCAAGAGAATAGAACGCATTGAGAAACAAGAAAGAAGGGAGAATGAATACGGGAAACTGATACTGGATTTGGTGGGTAGGAGATGCCTGGTTAAGTAAAAGTTACTTAAGATGACTTTTACTAGTAGAAGGGGCGTAGGTCCGATCCCAGGGGAGTAAAGAGAATGGGCCTTTGGGTCACGGGGTGGAGTGCATTGTGAAGAAGATCGGTAGTGAGCCACAGTGAAAAAGTAGGGTTGTGTCTTGAGGAGGTAACAGCACTAATTCAAGGTTAATTATCTATAGTTATGTGTTCAGTCTTCTGAATTTATGTGTTGAAGGTAGGAATGATACCTCCTACTTTCCTTGTACTCTTGTGTGGTATCCTACATCTAGAAGGCATAAGTATTCCATAAATAGTTTAGGGCTTTTTTTTTTTTCAGATAGGGAGAACTCTGCTTTTTTGTATGTAGAAGGGAAGGGGCCAGAAGAGAGGGAAAGATCAAAAACTGAAACATTGAAAATATCTGAGAGGACCTATTCCTAGAGTTGGTGGTAGCAGGGGTGGAAGGCAGAGAGGCTGCAGGTAAGGCAGGTCACTGACCCTGGATTTCAGAATAAAAGTTTAACCCTAGTCAGGCAGCTTTGTGAGATTAGGCAAGTTATTTAACTTTCTTCTTAATTTCACTTCTCAGTAAAATGATAATAATAATAGCACTTATCTTAAATACTACTGAGGAATAAGTGAGGCAAGTGTCCAGAACAGTATCTACTGCAAATGGTAAATACTTACTAATTTAGTGATGAGGATGGTGACAATCATAAGGAAGGCTCAGAGACTGGGAATTTGTAATTGGGCAGACTGTCAGCATCACGTGGGTGCTAGAAAACAGTCCTTAAAAGGAGACTGTATTGAATTGAACTGAGCTGTAAATTCCAAAAAAGATGTTTTCTTATATGTTTTCTGTCAAAATGTCAGAAAGGATCAGCAAATGTAGCTTGTGTTTTGTTTAGTATTTTTGAACTTTGGAAGTGGTTTTAAAGTTATATTTTAGCCCAAAGACTTTCTACAAAAAAATGTGCAGAAAAATACCTGAAAATTACCTCAGATAACAAATTATATACTCTTACCAAATAATTGACCATTTTGTTATCCATTGACTATGCTTACTGTAACTTGATTGCTTTTTTTCAAATTATATAATAAGAGCTTAAATAATTTTAAACATAAAACCTCCCAGGCCTGGGAATGGAATGAGAGCTTTCCCATGCGTTTGCAGTGTCTTCTGAGCCATGTTGCCTCATATAGAATTGTCTGCACTCAACGGGGCATGTGCAGGAAGAATCTCTCTCCTATTTTCATTTACTTAGCTCTGCTATTTTGGAATGAGTGTAGTGAAAAGTGTTTATGGCTTAAAAAATACTATTTCTAATTGCATCTTCTTTTTCAGGCTGCAGACTGTAGGCTGCATGCCTCCGCCTGTGTCTTCTGCAGTGATTCTAACCAAGGCTGTCGGGGGAAATGAGGTGAGTCATAGGGCTAACTTTATTTCAGTAGAAATGGGTGCTGTGCTTTTCTTTTTCTATTTCTATTTCTATTTTATGACGAAGGGGCCATGTCACATGCATAACCATAGCAGCTTATGACAGAAGCAAGTGTATTTATACATTAGGATGATGCTAAAATTGACGATGATGAGTAGAACTGGGGATTTCAAAGAGAAGAGCAAGGGAGGTGAGTGAAGTAGGAATGGTGATTTTTCTGCCTTGGGGGAAACTGGGAGATGAGACATGGAATCCAAAGAGGGTGACTTCTCACCCAAGACTCTCGAACTGAGGACACCCGCTACAGCCATTCCTTAGCTCTTAAAAAAAAGTTGTAACAAATTAAATTCATGGAGAAAGGGCCAGTATAAGTTTAAAGGTTAGTGGAGATGATATACAAAGGAGAAATAAGGCCAGATTTTTAAGATAAGTTCAAAGAAATTATCCAGCTGCTGGGGGACTGTGGCATAAGAAAACGGCTTGTATATTGGGATAGCAATTGCTTGTATATTGAGATATCAGTTATGCATTTCAGGAGCTACTGGCAGGTGGTTCTTCTGGGTTGAAAGGCGAACAACTTTATACCAGGGACTTAGCTTCGGAGTAGTCTGCTCCTCCTTTTCCGCTCACAGCCCACCATTGAGGAAAGGGTGCTATTGAATAAGGGAAGACATCAGGGGTTGCCACTTCAATTCTTTCTTAGGATTTTGGTTTTTCTGCATCTTTTTTTATTGTCACCCACTTTATTCATTCCCACAATATTTCTTGATCACTTGCTACATCCTTTTTAACAACAGGTTTATTGAAGTATTATTGACATACAATTAACTGCACAAATTTAAACAATTTAATGTTTTGACACACGTCTGTATCTGTGAAACCATCACTGCAATGAAGATAGTGAGTATGTGCCGCACCCTCCAAGGTTTCCTTGCGCCCCTGATAATCCCCTCCGCCTGTCCTTCCGAGCCTCCCCCTTCTCCCGGCAACCACGGATCTGTTTTCTGTTGCTGTGCATTAGTTTGCATTTTCTAGACTTTTATGTAATAAAGTCATACAATGCGTGCTCTTTATTTTTTCTGTCTTTGTACTCAACATATTTGAAGATTCATCTATATTGTGTGTATCAATAATTCATTCCTTTTTATTGCTGAGTTGTATTATTTTGTACGGATATGCCACAATTTGTTTATCCATTCACTTATTGATGGACATTTGGGCAGTTTCAACTTTGGGACTTTGAACTTTTATGTACAAATAAGTGGACACATACTTTCAATTCTCTTGGGAATATTTAGCAGTGCGATGGCTGAATCATCCAGTAGGTGTGTGTTTTAGCACTTTCAACCAAGGGAAGAATCACAAATAAATAGTTATAAATCATCTATCTATAAATAGCTTCTGAAGTGAACCATTTCTATTACTATATGGGCACTTTCCTTGTTACCACAAGTGCATGGTTAACTTTTTAAGAAATTGCCAAAGTATTTTCTAAAGCGGTTGTGCATTCTACATTTCAAGCAGCAGTGCCTGAGAGTTCCAGCGCCCACACCGCATCAGCTCTTGGTTTTGTTGGTCGTTTTAATATTAGCCGTTCTAATATGTGTGTAGTGGTATCTTGCTGTGGCTTTCATTTAATTTGCATGTCTCAAAGACCAGTAAAGGTGAGCATTATGAATTTCCCATGTGCTTATTTGCTATCGAAGTTTT